>VWZZ01001519.1:378353-448200 GCA_013399095.1 Psophia crepitans
GGGGGGGGTGTGTGTGTGTAGAGAACTGGGGGCTTAGGTTTAGTAATGTACTGAACCCACAAATTAATTGCTGCATCTTTCCATAATTCTCTGTGCCAGGCAAGATCATGCAGCAGATTCTCCTGCAAACTATGCTCAGGCACATGGAAAATAAAGAGGTTATTGGTGACAGCCAGCATGGCTTCACTATGCAGCAAAATATCTACACTTGCCTGAAATTCAAATGTAATTTGATTACTTTTAGTTTACTTTCCTTGTAAAGGCTCTCTTTAGCCTTGAACAACCTGTTGTTTATTGAGCCAATTTTATTCTCAGTTCAGAATTGAATTATAGAGCATCATTGTAAAATGTGGTGAGGATGTTTTGTCTCATGTTTTCAAACTTGATGTTGGTACTAACTTGCAGAAGCATCCAAATTATAAAGAAACAGGATAGTGAAACAAATACATCCATTCTATGAAACCCTAGAAAGTATTACCTTTTGAATTTTTAATTCTTGGCATAATTCTAAACTTAATTCTTTGGTAGATTAAAGTGATATGCACTGCAATTTTCTTTAAATCATGAAGCTTTGCCTCATATTGGTCAAGACTTACATGGTATACAGACTTAGTTAAAATTCTGGCATTCTTGTACTGACAAATTGAATGCAAGAGGAAACACATGTAAACTGCTTACCAAGTAATCTGAAGAGTGTTTTTCTTGTATGCTCTGCTGTAGGTCTGTCAATTATACACTGTATAAAAGTTCTTCTTTTTTGTTCTTCCTGCATACCAGAGATAACAATAGTCTTACATGCAAACATACAGCTGAGTAAATATGTTATTCACCATGAAGTAATGATAATTATATGACTATAATATTATTCTTTATTTATTATTCAAGATAGCAGTTATTCTTCAAGTTTCCCACTTTTTTTATTTATTGATGAGTATAGGTTTCTTAAAATCTCGAAAGACTAGTAACTACAAGAAATTTCAAGAAAATTGAGGTGTGTGTCAGCAAGAATCTTAGCCTAAAAATCTGTCCTTTACTAACAAATTTTAATCAATGTCTTTCTTCTGACTTTTTTTCTTCTTTCACAGATAAGTGTAATTTATGGGTAAAATCACTTTGTTAGGTTATCTATTTCCTTTTTCTGTTTACCAGTTGATTAATGTGTATAAATTTACATCTGTGATTTTCTGGGTCATTGAACAGACGACGACACTTTTTTATTAAATCAGAGAAAAGTTGTCCTTATTGTACCTTTTGCCAATTATGTTTGCTCTATTGCTTTCTTTTTTTAGACACCATTTTTACTTTGGTTTAGGTCTGCCAGGCTTTTCATCATCCTTGCTGAATCCTGGGTGTCTGCCACATACCATTCAATGTTGGAAAAATATCAATCCTATTTCTAAGAATGAGTCTACAAAAAAGTGCACTAATTGGTCAATGTTTATTTTAAGCCAGATGAAATCTGGTTACCTGTTCCTACAAAGCTTTAGTGACCAGGGGCACTGATTTTTACTAGCAAGTGGGGTTGCTTTAGGAATGGACTTTTTCCTATTGAAAAGTATTGCTGTCATAAGCTTTTAAAAATTGCAGCTTGCGTAGGGAAGATGTTTTGACACATACTACCAAAATTCTATGCCTACTGAGTAAACTTGAGCTACTTGCATCTTGTGGGGGTGAGCAGGCTCTGCCATGTGTACGCTTCATGCTGTTAACAAGGGTGAAGCAAATAAACCTATGAGACTTCCAACAGAAAATAAGAGAAGAGATTTGAGAAGTATGAACAAAGTTTATCCTCTGCTCAAAATGATGACGAATGGGAAGGGAGATGCTGCTGCATGACATCGTCTCCCACACTCACAGCATCATATATTAGAAGCTTCAAAATTCTCTATTGCTTTTTTTAAAACAGCCCAAAACACACCCTCTTTAATTGGCAAGAGCCAATTGTCACATGCAAATATCTATAATTTTGCAAGCTGCATGTTTAGTGCTTCTGAGCTTTACTTTAAAATGTATACCTGGATTACCCAAAAGTATTTCTTGATCTTTTCTGAACTCTCTTCTATTTTTAAATTAATTTTTATAAACTAATCTTGTATTAAATATGCTGGATACGGTTTATAACAAGTTAAATCTAACCTAAATTTAGATTGAGCATTTTGAAATACTTAGATTGCTGCCTTTGGATCTCCACGTTCACAAGTTAAGGTTTTCTTTTACTCAGTTGCTGAGACATGGAATTCTGATTTGGACAATACGCCACATTCTTAGTTCACATAAATCAGCTAAGCTCCATTAAAGTAAAGCCCCAGATCTGGGACAAATTGAGAATTTGAGATTTGGCTAAAGGTCTATACCTAACATGACATTCCCTTGCCACAGGAGGTTAAAGCTAAGTGCTGAGGTCCTGCCTAAAGGCCCAAGTTGAATGGACTCCGGGAAACGGGGAGTGTGTGTGGGGTGAGAGACTGAATCTTCCTCCCATCTGATGGCTGGAGAGCAGCACTGGGGGGGTGGCTCTGTTTTCCCGTGTGAGAGTCTGGAGGAGCGGGTGATGTGGGCACTGACAAACTGGAGAGACTTCCTCAGCACTGTGTTTGCACTAAGTCGTGAGGAGCACTTCTCCACAGGATGTAGAAGTTTTGGCATATTCCTACACGTCCCTCTTCTTAGTTGTCCTCTCAGTGACCTCCCCCTCCCCTTCACTGTTCTACAAAATATTAGAGGTTCTAGTGGAAAGAGGGCTGCAGAGTAGGGCACATTTCACAGGCTGTGTTTATAAGACCCGTTAGAGAGGTCTGATTCTGGAGGAAGGTCACAAGTGCATGCTCTAAAACCAGTCTCACTTTCCTTACAGTTCAAGATCTTAGGGAACTCTTTACCTTATGAAAAAAATCTATAATCCTTCATTGCCTGATTCATATTTCTGTAATTAGAGTCTTCTCCCATTCCACAATTCGTAAGCCAAGATATTGCCTGCTTTGTTTACATTTTCATGAAGCTAATACTTGGCTGACTTTACTGGAGTGTGATTTTGACAATTTCTGCTCAGATTCTTCCTTACTTCTTTTCTCATCTTATGCAGAAACCTTGCACAGTTAGTCTCTCAGTTAGACTATATGAGAGACAATCAGTGAGAGGATAATTTTATCCTGCATTTAATTTTGAATATTACGAAGACAGGAAAGAGAAAAATTGAGCCTTCAGTTTCCCTGTATTAAGGGAAAATACAGGGAAAGTGTGAATTATTTTCATTTCTCAAAAGTGGTATCAAGGCATATTTTTATGTATTCTCTTGCAATTTCAGAAATTGCAACTTAAAGCTAAAACAGCTTAATATAAAGGTTCGGATTAGGCAAGCACATATATTTTCAGTGTCACTGAGCTAGTTTAAAAGCCTCATGAGTATCTAACAGAATATGCATCTGGTGTTTTACTAAAATAACAATGTGTGTGGGACATTCAGCAGTGTTTTTCCATTGTGGTCAAAGTAGTTTGGAGAATTCAAACATAATGAAAACAGTCTTGTGACACTTGGAGATCCTTTTTTAATTATTATTATTTTTATCAAATACAGTGTTACTACACTGCTTTTAATGACTTTATTTCTACTCCACAAGAAATCAAGCAAAATCTCTAGAATAAATTATGTAAACAGTTCCTTTCAAACTACAGGAAAAAATTAAATTTGTGCATTGGACAAGCACAGGAGAACAATGAATCTTGAATACCTTCAAAAGTAGTATAATTTTTCTCATGGTATTGATCAGTTATGCCATAGCAACTAAAGAATAAAGCCATTTAACCCACGCTCGTACTACCAGTAACACAGTTTAAGTGACGAGGCTCAAATTGGTCACTGGAGAATGTGCAAGCCAGTAAGATTCAAGCCTTCATAAGCTACATTCCCATATGAACTTCCTGGTAAAAATTCTGTATCAAAAATTACAAAATGTATAAGAAAAAGTAAAAAAAAAAAGTACAAGAAAATTACAACAAGATGGAAGATTACAGAACCCAGATTTGGTATAATATGTCTGTTTTCAACATCTTTGATACTTTCGTTCCTTTACTCCAGCTCAGAAATTCTCCGTGTTTGTATTTTTGCAAACACACAATTCATGTTAAGATTTTAGCCCTCTTTGTATTTTGCTTAGCGTGACTGCAAAACTTACTTTCATACAGTAGAAGGAGGACTGGGACCCTATAGAAGACACATGAAAACAAAGATACACTTTATGGAATAAAGTACCAAAGATACAGCTCTTGAGTTCCCCAGGCCTACAGGTTCAGTCAGCCGAGTATAAATGTCTCAGACACGCACACAACCTTGGCCAATGTCTGAATTTTTACTATTATGCTGAGTGGCTGTATCCCATATTACAGGGTGTGGTGGAATATCAACATTTAAAATCATCCATATCCTGAGGCAATACTTCTGAATAAATGGTAAGGAACAAAATGGATCAAGTTCATCCAACTTTAGAAAACATCTGAAAATAACCTGAAGCTGTTTCACTTCCTTTCAAATGCTCAATCTATTAAAGTGAGGTGGCTCTTCCTTGCTGGGTGGAGTCAAGGATCACTTTTCATTTAGTCCATACTCTACTGTACATTAAAACTACGTTCATTCTTTAACTACTTTTTTCATGAATAATAAAAAAACCCCTAATAGATGTCTCTGGAAGAACTCACTATGTAAACAGTTTCATTATTTTAGAGGCTTAAATCATCACTTAGAAATAGGTTTATGTGCTTATAATTCAACTTTTAAAATAAAAGATCTTGTTACAGATTTATCTCACACACCCTTTTCCAAAGAACATATAAATTTGATTCAATCCCAAGAGTATACTCTTGGATGGACTTTTTTATTGTTATAAAGAGTCCCCTAGAAAAATGCAGTGTCTCTGTGGTTTGGATTTGACAACAATATTGCAATTCCTAGATTAGCATTGTCCTTATACTTTGTGAAATCTGTAGTAGTAATTTAGGCAGCCACCTTTCTTCTGGAAACCCAAGGACCTCAGAAGTGGGATTTAATAAAAACAAGGCATAATATATACCACTGGTGTAAGACTAGCAGCAAGAAATACCAAGATGATGGTAAACTGCCTTAGAGCTCACGTCAGAGTTGCCCAGGATAAATAGTTTAATGGGACAGTAGATGAATGTGAAACAATAAATCCAGACTATGTAAAATAGTGTCACATCACACATCCTCTTGTACAAGAATACATGATGTGAACATGTGATTTACTAAAAAATTGAAAATGAGTTATTGGGAGTTATACTATCAAAATGAAATGGACTTCAAATAGCAACCTTCAGAGAGATAATTTTGGGCCCGTTTACATGTTTTCAAGAAATCTGGATGTCTATAATTTGCTGATGATGGCAAACTGAAAAGGGCTAAATGCACTACTGAGAGCAGGATCAGAATTCAAACCTCTTAGAGAAAGGAATCCTGTGTTAAAGACCTGTGTTACAAAAAATAAATGTGGGTTGGGGAATAGCTGACTGGGTGAACAGAAGAGGATGAAGGACTGTAATGGGTGACAAGTCAGACATGAATAAACATTTTGGCTGCAGTGCAAAAATGGCAAGCTTCAAATCAGTAGAATTTTAACAGACAACATACAGAGAAATTTATTCTCTGTCCAGTGAGACCTTGGATGAAGAACTGTATCCAGGTTAGGCATGACACAACACAGGAAAGATGTTGACAAATTAGAGTACAAAAAGGAACAATAAGACTGATAAGAAGTTTAGAAAATATGAACTTTGAGGAAGAGTTGAAGGAACAATGTTTGTTTTGTCTAGAACAGACTGAGGGCACATATAAGTCTTCAAATTGTAAAAGCGTCTTTTGAAGCAGATAGCTCTTCTCATCTGTAGGGGAAAGGAAAATAAGATTTATATTCTGTATTTTCACAATAGTAGAGTAATGAAGTACCAGGATCTTTTTTTTAAAAAACAAGTTAGAAAGTAATTTATTATTTTTTTTTATTTGGTATCCTGGTTGTAGTTATTACTGCCTCAGGGCAGCAGGGTTAAACTGGATCCCTAGAGATCCTTCTGATCTCTTGCATTTGCATGCTTTCAGGATTTAATTTGACAAAATGGAATAGCTTAAGCTATGAGGGGATCAAAATAACTCCATCTGCAAATGTCGCAGAGCCTAGTGGATACAAGCCAAAGGAGATGGTGATTCAGACTCTCTCATGTCTAGCTGTCCAACCACTAAGTAAAAAGGCATTATTTCATTTGGTTGTGTTCTGTAGGCACAAACCATGCTTACATCACTAGAGAGATAGGGGAAACCTGTTTTCTTTCAATTTTGTAAGGGTATAGCCGTTTCTTTGGCACCATCAGTGCTGATGTGTATGTGACTAGTGCCAAAGTGGTAAGCATACATGGGATTTAATCAGGCTGAAGAGTTCAGAAGAGGTTTTGAATGGTGGTTATACCAAAACACTGCACAGATGCTTAGTAAGGAATCCCATATCCTACAGTGACTGAATGGGCTTTGGTCTACTCAAGCTAAACAATAAAAAAAATCTTTTTGGAAGATTTAGCTTTTTCATTGTATTATTCTTGTGCTCAGACAAGCTTAGTGCTTGTGAATGAAAGCAGATATGACAGCAAAAGAGACAGACATAATTTCTTTATCTGCATGGGCACAGCATGAAATAGAGTGGCAATGCTGAAGCTGAAAGGCTTTCTCAGCTTATGGGAGGATAGTTTAGTCTTCAGGCTGATGCAGAAACAATGACTTACCAAGACTGATGATTCTGATATGGGTGCCTGTTCACAAGGAAACAAGATTGAGAGAGAAGTGTACGCTAATGAACAACTGTCACTAATGTCTTGGACTTTAAATCCGTAATTTAGAACAGAAATGTAACATCCATTGATGTTACTGGTCTGTTCAGCAATCCATTTCCACTACTAAAATGATTTTTACAAGCAGAATTGTTTTATATGCACAGTTTTATTTCAACTGAATGCAACACTCCCTAATTTTAACTGAAAAATGCAGCTACTTCCAAAAATTTACAGTATTTATCAGAAAGAATCAGATTCGAGAGTTGGTCAAGTATGACACAATTTTTTCCAGTAATTTTTCTTGTCTTTCTGCTGGCTTACATTGCTTTTCCACCCATCCTCCTCAGCGAAAATCCTTTAATGTACTAGTGTGTGGGCTAGACAAATGAGTAGGTCAGATATCAGGCACCTGATTCCAAAGCTTCAGTCCTCCAAACTCACTCTTACAGCTGCTTAAAGCAGTCTGAAGTCCATAGACACTTAATTTTGGCAACTGGATTCTGTTGACTAAATGTTCTTATTGTGTTATAACCATAGTTCCCATATCATAGGTAGCTCAAAACTCACATTTAAGTCTCATCAGGGTCTGCTAAAAAGACATCTCTTTGCTTATTTTGGTTGACACCTTGATCCAGAAAGCAGTTTCAAACTTACTTAATAAGTCAGTCTTTTAAAAAGAATAACTGGAAAAGGTTGCTTTCCTTAACCATCAGGCACTGTTAATTTTGGGGAAGAGCTAACAGAAGTTCTATCAGTATGTTCCGAATAGGCTAGTAAGACTATGAAATCACGTGGAGTTTCTGTAGGTTTGTGACTTTGCATAAACTGGTGGACACCACTACCGAATATCTTAGTACTTATCCTAAGGTCCCAGATAAACGTATGTGGGATTTGCAGTTCCAAAACCAGGTTCTTATTGGAAGAAAAGTTTTCTTTCGGACGAGGAAGTCACACCAGTAAAACAGCGGGGCAATTGCCATATGTCTACCATTGCTGAGTCTCAGCTGTATGAAAAGTACAATGGTTCCAGTGTTGTAAACTTCCATTACACATCCAACTGGCTTTGTTGCTTGGCCTACATTGGCCTTTCAGCTTTGGGTACTGTGGTTTGAAGCTGATGAAAATGCAGACAAACACCCCAGAAGACTAAAAGACAACTGCTTTTTCAGTGACTAGAGTATTACACTGTGAAGTTTACAAAGTTTACAAAGATATACTCAACCATTTCATAGTATCAAATCAATAATATGTGCAATAAATTACCTGTGTCACTATGTTACACCAAAAATCTAGACTAATGACAGCTTTCTTGTGTTTAATTGGCAGAATTCATGCTACTGTACTAATTTTGCCAGCTGAGAGATTTGTTGTCATTGAGTTTGGTGCCCTATTTCAGGTACAAATGAAGAAATATACCCTAGAAAGTACACCATTTTTAGCCTCTGAGTTTATCACTTCCATTGCCAAGGAAAATATTTTCAAAACTGAAAACCACGCAGGCTTTATTTTCATACTTGTTGAAAAAAAATTTCCACTGCTACACAAACACAAACACACCCGTGAGCACAAATCCTCAATGAGGTAATGGCAAAGCTCAGAAGCAAGTCTGCAAGAACTGAGACTTGCTTATGTGAACAAAAAATATTAAATTTACAGGCTGGGTGGCTGACTGCTGTCTTCCACAGGTGCTAGACATGAATTAGTAATAGAATTTTTTCTTTACTGCATTCAGTTTTTATTTCTGTTTGCTGTTATTTATAGAATATGCCTCTCAGAAGCCTTTGATCCTAATTACTACCTTCTTATTACTCTTACTGAGCTCCTTTAATTTTAATGGATATCCGTACTTGTGCCTGAGACTAGTAGACCAAAAAGACAACACTGAGGCTGTGGTTTGCAACCATCATGTTTACCCTTATGTGGCATAAGGGAGAATGTGGTCCTGGTTCTGTTATTACGAATAGCTGGTCTGTTACTGTGAGCAGTATGTTTGATCTGAAATGATTTGGACTTTTTTTTTTAAAATTAAAAATTACTTTTCTTTTGGTGAAAATGTTAAGTGCACAGCACATTGGGAAAATAAAATATTTAATATAATTTTTAATTTTAGAAATGTGCAGACTTTTTTGCCTTTCTATAGAACTGGTGACTTAGTGAGGATAGAGGAGCAAAGACGGATAAATTCCTTTCCTTCACCTTCTATTTTCACTGGAAATTTACTCTTTATTATTAAGTTGTAAACTGAAAACCCAACTATTCCAAATGCACCCTCAGGCAAAATGGTGATTACCATGCGTATAAAAGGAGATGGCTTCAAGAATATTTTGTCTGTGGGTTTCATAAAAATAGATTTCTGAGGACAATTTGATCTCGCTCCAATGGAAAATTTCTGTGGACTTATGAGCCATTGTGAGTTACAAAATGATACCAGTGCTGATTGTATTTGTCCATGGAAAATCTTGACCTACGTCATGAGACCCCTAAAGGAAAGCAAAACAAACCCCATTTTCTCTTGGAGAGAACTATGAAGCTGGTTGTGAGAGTAACATCGTTTGTAAATGAGTTTCTAACCTCTCACATAAAGAGCTTCTGGGATCTCTACCAGTATTACCCAGACTCTAACAGAGCAGACACCACACAGAACAGAGAGTGTTGAAGCCTGCAGAGAATGAAAAATTTCCCCCAGGAGTTCTTAGAAGAAATTCCTTGACACAGATGTCTATGTACTCCCAAGTGTGCCCACAGAATTATCTATGTAGAATGAAGACCATAACCCCCTTCCCTAAATAGTTATAGTCTAATAGCAAAGATGACACAACTACTAAGAATTTGAAACAACAGTTAATGACAGATGTGGGCCACAGAAAAAGTCACACCACTGAAACATCTAAGAAAGTCACAGAGCCACCAGTGAAAGCAGAACAAGTAAGGAACACATCATGTAAAAAAAAAAATACCCCAAAGTAAAACCAAAAACCTTAAAAACCCCAAAATTACCATTATAAGTACCATAGCATGGACTGAAGAAATCACCCTTTCACAGAAGTTTATGGCTACAGAGATCCAGAGCTCCCTTCTGTCCTTCCACTCAACATTCTGGGCATCTTTGACATAAGTTATGCTAAGGCAGCTTTCTCATAATCTCTTTGAGAAGGCAGATGCATGCATTCTCTTTCCATGAGACCTTACACAATGATGTCCTGAAAATGCTTTCTGTGAACAAAGCTGTTAGCACCTGTGGTTCCTTGGGAAATGGAATGTCTCACAGTGTAAGAGTCAGGGAAACAAAAGGATGTATTGCCATGTACACATATCTGATTGGTTTCCTGTTTACAGGAAAACAAGATACATTTTTACCTAGATACGTGTTGAATAAAAGGTGACACAGTCCTGAACCGAGCTGAGTGCTGCTTTATCAGTCTCTGAGAAAAAGACATTTTTTTTAAATGAAGAACACATTGGTGGTAAGTTTAGGATAGTG
Organism: Psophia crepitans; assembly: GCA_013399095.1. NCBI lineage: Eukaryota > Metazoa > Chordata > Aves > Gruiformes > Psophiidae > Psophia > Psophia crepitans. The sequence goes on from VWZZ01001519.1 coordinate 388,660, forward strand.
TAATTTTTATTTTTAAAATAATCTCTGCCTTCCTATGGAATCTATAATGATAGCACTGGCCTAAGGGATAAGGAGTCTAATATGAAAAAAGAGAGAGCACACTGAAAAACAGCTGCTTGAGCTTATTTACAAGTACATATACAATCAAAAAATGGCAGCAATTTATCTGTCTATAGCATGTCAGATAATTTCTAGGTCAAAACCAAAATGAAAGACTAGAATTCCTACTACAGCAAAATTCTTCATTATGCTCCACTGCAACATGGTAGTTTTTGGAATTATTATTGCATAGAATAAATAACCTCCTATCTATCAGGGTTTCAAACTCATCAGTGAAAAGGCCTGACCCAATGCCAAATGGAAGCAATGGAAAAACTAGGACAGACTTGAGTGAGAGTTGATACAGCCCTTGGAGGAGGAAGCCTGTTGTGAATAAAGTTGCTTCCTTATGGTATGGCTTTCCTGGAATGGATGTGCATTTCCACAATTAAACCTGTTTTCAGAAGGGAGGTACATTCATTAATGGCTGTGGGCCTTAATGAAGCAGACAAACTGAAGGTCCTACTTTACCTTCTGTCCTCTGTGGCAAAAGTATAGTTGCTACGTCTCAAGTAATATACTCACAACTACTTGCTGAAGGGCTTTTAGTAAAATTCTTGAAAGAAACAGTGAGAAGAAAAACAACGAATATTTAGAATTAAATTGTATCATTTTATTATCAAACTAGGATATTGAGGAAAAAGTTGGTAAAGATAATGCAAATCTTGCTAGTGTTTTCTAAAGGATAGGTGTCAGAACAGTTCAAGGTCCTTAATTTCATACACATGCACCAAAATAATTTGAGGTTCTTTCTTTCTGAAATTATACTTTCTTCCATCCCACAATCCAGTTGGTATCATCAGTTTGGTACTGGTGCAGTGAAATGGAATTGATGACACAGGAGGATCCTTGCCCAACCCAAATGAGTCTATGTAATCAATTTTTAGCTAACACAGATTTTCCTGCCTCTCTGGTAATCCTTGCTATGCAGGATATGTTCCTTTCTTAAGGGAAGAGATATTCCTTACATTAAATAAAATACAACATTTTGAATGCAAATAGAATGACTAATGCTTCTTTAAGCTCATAGTGGTTCCATGCAGTAGCTTAAATGAGAGGCTATTAGTTCATCTGCGACTGAAAACCAAAACCAGATGGATTAGCTTGTTAGAGTTCTCACAAAATATAGCTATGAGTTATGGTCATGGTGGGGAATACATTTCTTTTTCAGTTGACTTCTTTTAAGATTCTCTTTCAGCTGTTTCAATATATTAGGCTTTTAGAAAATTGTTGCATCTAATCTCTTCTAAAAAGTCTTATTGAGTAAGAGGGAAGGAGCAGATGCTATTTTCAAATGTAAAAATGTAGCTAAAAGATGAAACACAAGTTTGCTAGGGACAATTGAGAAGCTAAATTTTAAATACCATTACAACAACAGGAAAAAGAGATATCGATCTCCTTTAAAAAGCATATTCTACTGTTCTCAGTGACGGAGTGAATGTGTTGGACCATTCAGCATGTTTTAAGAGTGCTCTAGCCCCTCTCAATTTCTTTGAAGAAGTGTGTGGATGCTCAGTCCCTGACAGAAATTCCTGAAAAGGTTCATCAGGACTCATCATATCAGCATCCTGCCACTGAGTTAGAGTCTCAGCTCTAACTGTTAGGACAACTGCCATGCCTCAACCCTCAGCTGTTAGGGTAATTGCCATGTAGTTTTGGCCATGGCTTGGTCTACTGGGACTACCAAGTAGTGTCCCACTACAGAACTTTGGACCTAGCAACCTGAATCAAACTTCACTTATTGTATTATAAAACCTGAGTTTTGGATACATATTTAGTATCAACTTCATTGGATTTACTGGGGATATAAATATCTATCTACAGGGCTGAGATACCAAACAGCCATTAGATGAGAGCAAGTTTTGATTCTGACTAGCTTCACTTCTATTTAAGAGGAAACAATGCAGTCTGGATAGTGTCTGTTTGCAGGGCTGTTCAGTCTCCCAAGCTGTTACCTTTATTACACATAGCTGAGTTGACTCCCATCAAAACCTGTGGAAAGGCTATGGGTGTCTTCTGTGAAAGATGAACTAAATCCTTTTCAAGTTCTGAACTGAAACAAGCCACAATACGTGTGATTCCTGTCACCTAACTTCAAGGTCAGAATTCAACTGTCTAAATACCAGTGCAGGTTGTGATTTTTAACACCTTAAGGTATTCAAACATCTGCACAAGGCTGCCAGGTACAACAGGGCATATGAAAGAGCTATACCCTTCTGGAGTGTCAGGGCCCTGCTGCAGACCAGATGGAACACCCTGGAGCAGCTCAAATGGGAGTAGATCCATATGTGTGCAACTGAATTGAGTAACTGCAATGTGAATGTCTACATGTCTACATGTGACTCAGGTGTCCAGGCTAATCTTAACACCAGTAGAGTTAATATATCAGTAAAATACAGAGAATAATTTGTCTACTCCAGAAGTAGACTCCCACATTTGATCAAATGAATTGCACTTAGAACTCCATTGACGATATTCATCACATGAACTAAATGTTCTGCTCTTCTATAACTCACATTAACAGTTAACAGTAAAAATAACTAAAGAGCCTTTGTTTTGTGGTCAACCACTGACAATGTGCTGAAGTTTCCGTTTCCCTGCCAGTGCCTCCAGATTGATACGTAAGGATTTTCTCTCCTCAGAGAACTGTCATGGCTATCCAGCTCATATCTTCATCACTTCTCTATCTCCACCAAGTTCAGTAAAGCTGTCTTAGTTTAAGCATTGATTTAGATATCTGAGAGGGAGCTGTAAGATTGAAGAGACAGACTTTTTAGTAAGATGTCTACGTTCCCTAGACATTTTGCGTTCTCACTAGCAAGCTCAGTTTTATCTTTCTAGCTGTGTCTTGAAAGCTATATTTGTATTGTGGAACTTGCACATACTCTGATAAATTTTAGCCTGCCTGTATTAGCTGTTGATTTAAAGTGCCTTTAAATTATAAGGCACTTTCAAGTCAGCTACTATACAAATTTAGGTTATGATCTCTCCATATCTTGTAATGCAATGCAGGCTCAGAATGGCTAAAATCTGAGTGGAAGCTGTGATCTCAAAGAACTGCCAGGTGCTGCACTGAAACGGTGGTGGTGATTCAGAACACATCAGTCTTCTGCACCAAACCAGTGTCTGATGTGCTTCAAAGATGCTGAGAAAGATAAACCTGACTCTTGGTGACTTCTTGTCATTTAAAGATCTCACAGAACATTTAACAAGGGGAAAGACATTAATCTTGGTGTAAAGGCCAGATCATACAGTATTAGTAAAAACAAGGCCAGAAGGTTTTGGGTCTAGTTTTGCGTGCCTCAGTCAGAGTTGTGTGCCAGTTGGGAGCCCTCTGAATTCAAATGAGTTCTACCAGCTTAGAGTTGCATAGGATTTGGCCCTAGAATAATTTCTTTTCTAGATCTGCTGTCAGCTCTGTATTGGGAAATCCACCAGAAGCAGATGGGCTTTTGTTCTGGGTTGGTTTTGCTGCTGTCAGGTGAGTGGGAGTTACTTGAACTCCGAAAACAGAAGTGGAAATCAAAAAGCAAGCTAAATCTCAGGTGATTCTGTACACAAGCAGATGTTTTTAGACCATCGTGATTAAAAAGCCTGTGTGAGAAAGCATCAGTTACAATACAAAAACAGATTGTTGGCACTTACTGCATTTCAAGAAAAGAACATTACAGAAATGGAAAAAACCCAAACATTTTAGTCTTGCTAAATAATATTTACTTACTAAATATTGATACCAGATGAGTTGCCATTTGTTGATAAAAACATTTTAATATGATAAATGCTCTAATCCTTTTTTTTTTTTGTGAAACATTTTAAGATGTGGAATACTTAGGAAAAAAAAGGAGGATAGGTTGGTGTACATATGAACAAGCATAACCTTAGAAAATGTCTTGCATATGATATGTAGGGACAAATATGGTCACAATTCAACCGGTTGGTTGTACCCTGTGAACTGAATACAATAGGCAGATTTGACTGATTAGCTTGGCAAACTAAAACTTTGGGGTACTTGCACTACGTGTCTGACATACCAGTGTGAATTTGCACTGAAAGGCACAACTTGTCCCTAAGCTATCTGAGATACACCTTTAGGAGCAGGTTTTTTCACTATTCCATGGAGTATTTTCCCATTCAAAAAACTTTTCAGGCTGACATGAAACATGATAAAATGAGATCCTTATACAGAATCCTTGGGAAAGTTAGCTATAGACTGAAAAGGGACTAATTTAAGTTGAAAAAACCACATAATTTATTTGTGTGAAGCTCACAGCATCCAAGTCAGACATCTGGGATAAGAATCACCTCCTTAGATGTGGGAGATGAAGGAGGTAGGGAGGAATCGAGAGATTCTTCAAGAAGCCAGATGAGAAGAAAAAGGTGAGGTTAAACAAAGTAGTTCTGACAAGACAACCTCTCAAGAAGTTGCGGAAGTCACTGCTGACAGATTAGATGAGGAGCCAAGAGGAGCTGGCATGGATGAGGTGAAAAGAAGTAACAGTACTTCCAGAGACTAGAGTGGGAGTGAGAAGTTTGAATTTCAAGTGAGGGGAATGAGTGTGCGATGAGGGGCCAGTGGTAGGGAGCAGTCAACTAGTGTGCCTGCCTGGGAATATTTAGAGGAGGGAGCTGTGGGAATCACACGGCAAAAATGGCAGAGTTCTGCACCAACAGCAAATACCTCTGAGATCCCTCCTCCCCATCACCTCCTTCTTAACCCTTGCTGTTCCGTGTAAGTGAAAGTCAGCCATTATTGCTATAAGTTACTCAGTGATATGCGGTATACATAGTGGCTCCCAAACATTGATCTTCCTAAGGACTCAACCCTTTGCTGTGATTCTGCAGCATGGAATTCTAATTCTTCAATTAAAAAACAAAACCAAAACCCAAACAAACAAAACCCCCAAAACATTGTCTTGCTACTTCTTACACAAACGTACACACACACACATGCAAAAATTATCAATATAGTGGAATTTTATAATATAGGTTGATTTTAGAACTTACCTACCAGATAGGGTGCCACAGAAAGGGCTGGTAGGGAGATACCCATTTTTTAAAAAAATCCTGTCCCTGAAGGTGAGAGGTTGGCACTCTTAGACTGCTGAGCACAAATACTGTGTCACAGCAAAACCATAAGTATTTACAGGATTTTACTAAACTTAGCCCATTGGGCTCAGTATCCTAAACACTAGAAACCATCTCCCATTTTGACCCTTGCATTTTTGTGGTCAGAGAAAATGGTCGGATCTCTCAAAGACAACTGCCAATAGCTTGTCGGGGGGGGGGGGGGGGGAAGAAAAAAAAAAAGGGGAGATACAGGCTGAAATTCCCTCTGCGTGAGAATGGTCCAGGATTTTGTTCCTTGATACCAGGATGAGTTAGTTCTCCAATTAGTATATTGCTATATAAAACATGACCAAATCTCCTTCTCCTCCAGCAGATCTTCTGAAGAGAAGAATTATGTAAAGGTGCAGTCAAAGATGACACCCCGGTGCTTAAGTGCAGAAGCAATTTCAGTCCTGAGTTTGATTTACTGCAGTGACTGCTAGTCAGCAGTGTCACACTCGGCCTGTTTCTAAAATTTTCAGCTACCTGGCTGTGAGGAATTCCATCTCCTCTCAGTTGCCCGTATCTTCGTGGCACTGTGTAATGCCAAGCACCTCCTCTACCGCCTTTGAAATCTGAAACTTACCCTAATCCTACTAACAGAGGATTTGTGGGTTAGTGCATGCCTTCTTCCTTCTGAAAGAATAGTAGGAAGGGCTGGGGAGAGAGGGACTGGAACATAAAGCTTTGAGACTCTTTGAGCTGACTGAATGGCAGTTCAACGGAGAGAAGTGCATGTCATTTGGGACCTGACTGGTTCAGCGCTGCTGTTCCTCAATACTGCAGGATCAAATCAAACTGCAGATCCATAAAAGAACCTGTCCTTCCAACTGAGGCTCATCCTGCCAAAACCATCCAAAATTAAAAGGCTTGTCTGTGACAAGCTTCATGAGTCTGTGCACTGCTACAGATGGAATTTGTGATTCCTTGTTTTCTCTTGCAACAATGAACATCCCGTTATTTCTTTTCAGATTAGATCTCAACTGCAAATACTGATATATTCCTCTTGTTCTCTTCCATATGGAGTCACTGCTCTTCCCTAACAACTCTGAAATGCAGCTGCTCCATGACAAGTAAAGGATGAGAAAACAGGCATGCATGACTCCTTGACTAGTAAAATTTTCCAAAGGCTGGGCCAGGAGCCCACAGAAGTCCTGGGGATAGCAGTAAATACACATTCCCTTGGGTTCCTTGGAGTGGAGAGAAGGAAAGCATCTCCTCTTTTTCCTCTCTCACATAAAAAAATACCCTTAAAGCCTGCATGTTTCCAAATACATTTTATGCTCGGATTTCATTGTAGTAATATGATTCAGTAATTTCTTTATGCAAATTCCCCTAACTTAGAGTGCCTACTATTTATCCAGTTATCACCAAAAAAGCATGACAGATTTAAACCTATTTGGTTAAAGCACATTGATAAACAGAATTTGGTGAGAAAACTGATTAAAGCTATTTTTTTCATCATGAAAAACTGCAGGAGATTTCAAATACAAGGCAGCTCTTGGCCCCGAATGGAAGAGGAGTGTGAAAGAGGTACACCACCTATCTGTGTTTCAGTGTGGCTTCGGTAACGGTATGCAGAACTTCAACAGCCATCTATGTCGCGGGGGTGGCAAGCACACAGCCTTGACATGACCGCTAGTGAGTTTTCACAGATAGTCATCCGTGGAGACAAACCAGAGAAATGTGATTAATGAGCTGGAATAACACAATCTTGACGAATAATGTAGTTTGTGCTACAATGTGTCTTCACACTGCACACATCTGTCACAAACAGGCTCATGAAATCATTTGCCGTTTGCTTTATCTGCAGAAACATTCTTGGTGTGCTGACATCATACAAAATGTGCCAGGGTAAGCAAATAAAACCCTACGGCAAACGGCTTGGTCTAACAGTAACACCTGTCTTCTTAACTTGCTTTGGCCAATTATTTCACAGAACGAAGCTGATAAAAACGCCCATAGCTTGGGTAAGAAGGTCTGAAGACCAACTTTGCAGTCTAGCCCTTTCACTCAACAACAGTCTGACTCACAGAGTTAGGTGAAGAGTTCCAGTTTAAAATGTGGTAGTGGTGGCAGGATGTGGGAAAGCTGCTGCTCCCAAACCAGCAGCACCGTCTAGCGTGAGAAATGTCAGTTCAGACTTGCTCTATTCTTCTCCAAGGATCTGTTTTACGTCACCATAAATGAGAGGACACTGGTCCAGAAAGACACTTGTCTTCTCCACACATAATTTGTTGTTCTCCACTTTATGGTTTCACTCATCCTATCAACCTCCCTACTCTGGCTTCGGAGTTCTACTTCCTCCTCTCTTCTGTCATCATTCAGCCTTCACAGGGAAAATTCAGGCAGTGTTACAATTTTCCTCATTGTGCTTATGGTGTCTTTTTCTTTAATTCCTCAGTTGTTGTTCTACTTACCTTCAAGTTCTAGGCCTCTAACAAGTTTCGAACTCTTAATTTTATGGCAAATCTTGAAAATGTGGTATTCTTAAAAACATTAACTACTGCAGTAATTTGAGAGTCTCCATTCCATAATAAAACAATTTTCTAGCTCTCATTTCATGGAGGGAAGCTCAAAAACAAAAATCCCAGGCTTAGAAAAAGAAACAAAAGATAGATTATTAATTTTTAAAATTGTAATGAGAAAAAGGCTCAGGAGTTTGAAAATTCAAGGTTGGCAAGACTCCTAAACCCACCCTTCTTCAGCAGTCTTCCTTTGCACTGATTGTTTAATTAGCTACATTAGATGAGAAGGGCATTGTGTACCCTAGGCAGGCACCGTTTTTATGATAAATCCCCTAACCTTTTCCAAGTGAAATGGAACAATTTGTCCTTTCATGGATTAAGCAGAATAAAGCTTTCTTCATGAATTTAAACTTTTAACTCTGATTTCTAGAATTAATTCTATGTTTTTTCCTGTAATTAATTCTACATTTCTGTTTCAGCCTTCCAGTCCCCATCCCTCTTGGCATGCACCGTGCAGACCCTCTCAGAGAAAGACTGGCTGATATCCAGTGACATCCACACCACCCTTCTACAACGCCAAGCTACCATAAAAAGATACATAAAATCTGCAGGCCCCTGAACCTTGTTACTCTGCCAGCAAGGAAAAAAACAGTCACAGAAAATGGGATGGCATCAGCAAGAAAAATTAGGGAAGAGATGGAAAACAGGAGGAGGTTGATTTTGTGACATTTTAGAGAATATCCATAGCTTTATACTGAATACCTGAATAATGATAGTACGAAGGGAGAAAGTTGGATTAATACATGGAATTTGCACATTTAAAAGAGTATCTCATTCACAAGAAGTGTTTTCTCACTCGCTGAATAGAATGTAATAGAATACACTTGGCATACCTCTATTAACAGTACATCCTCCTCTTGGCAAGATTCTCTAGTCTTGCCAGTCTTTCCAGGAGATAATACATGCCATCTGGAGGGAACATTTCTCCTTCCCCCACCCTCCTATCTGTTACATATTTCTCTTTGATCTCCCCACCCTCAGCACTTTATCCTCTGATCATCCTTAGACCTCAAACTCTAGCTGGACAACCATTTTCACTTTCAGTCTCACTGTATTTCTATTTGGGTTTTGCCTTGTGGTTTTATCACACTACTGAAACTACTAGCTGCAATAGTCTTAACTGAATCCTTCTTCATCTCTATTTCTAATTCATTTCTATCTTTCCTCTTGAAATTCGGAGTGAGCTTCCTAAATTCATTTTAGGACTTCTGCTATCTCATATCTTTATATCAGGCAGATTGTCTGCATTATGGTCACAAAATTAGAAAAAAAGTAGGAAAGCAGTTCAAGATCTTAACTACCCAAGGTAGGATCAGTTCTTTCCGGAGTAATTTCTGAACAATAAATATGTAAGCTTTCATATAAAGAAGGCCTTAAAAAACAGATTCCATATCCTCTCCACAAAACTCAGTTCCAGTGCTTTGCTATCTTTGTATTTAAAAATATCAGTCTCTTTATATTGAAAAAGTTCTTTTTAGTATCAGTCCTAAAGTTCCCTAGCAGCATTTTGAGGCTTTTCCTTCTTGAGCTACCCCAGTGAACATGGAGAACAGCTTGTTACCCTCTTTTTTATGTATTTGAATACTCTTATCATGTCCCTTTTCTGTCTTCTTTTGTTTTAGACTAAACAATTTCAGATCTTCCAAGCTTAGCTTTAAGGCATATTTCTTAACCTCTAATGATTTTACACTCCTGTAGATTCTCTCCAACCGATTCACATCTGTTTTGAAGCAGCAAATGCAAACCTAGGCACAGAATGCCAAATGAGAGCTTACCGGCAGTGAGGAAAGAGGAAAGATGAGAGGTGGGTTTTTTTGTGGGCAAGATATACAAAGGTTCTATGTATTTCAACAATGGGGAGAGGCTTGGGTGGTTTTGATGTGTTATTTTCTCCTCAATGTATAGGCTGATGGTCTCTCATAAGCTTGAAAACTTGTACGAAGAACTGTATTGAACCAGTTAGTCCCTGCTTCATTACTGGGTTGCTCATTACTTGTGCCAAAGCATAGAGCTGCGCACTTTTCCTTACTGAATTACAGAACAGAATCATATAATCTTGAAGGTTGGAATAGACCTCTAGGATCAGCAAGTCCAGCCATCAATCCAACACCACCATGTCTACGAAACCATGTCCCGAAGCGCCACGTCTACACAATTTCTGAACACCTCCAGGGATGGTGATGGCACCACCTCTCTGGACAGCCTGTTCCAATGCCTGACCACTCTTTCAGTGAAGAATATTTTCCTAATATTCAATCTAAACTTCCCCTGGAGCAATTTGAGGCCATTTCTTCTCGTCCTATCACTTTTCGCTTGGGAGAAGAGACCAACACCCACCTCACCACAACATCCTCTCAGGTAGTGGTAGAGAGCGATATGATCTCTCCTCAGCTTCCTCTTCTCCAAATTAAACAATGCCAGTTCCCTCAGCCGCTCCTCACAAGACTTGTGCTCCAGACACTTCACCAGCTTGGTTGCCCTTCTCTGGACATGCTCCAGCACCTCAATGTCCTTCTTGTAGTGAGGGGCCCAAAAGTGAACACAGTACTGAAGGTGCAGCCTCACCAGAGCTGAGTACAGAGGGAGAACTGCATCTGATTTACTGGAAACATTTCTCCATTTAAAAAAAAAATTCTAAATTTCAATTTTTCTACTCTTTTGTCTTGCAGTCAGCTGCAGTTGTAACTAAGAACAGCGCTGGACACAATATATGTTTCTATGGAAACGCCTGATACAATTTCAGTTAGACTATGAAGGACTGATGACTTTCTGGACAGCAAATTCCAAGAAGTTATACATCATGAAGTTTCACCCAGACTTTAATTTCACTGTTTGCTTACAAAAATACCAGAGATGGTATCAGAAATATTAGTAATGTCAGCGTGTATTTATATGACTGCTACAGCTTTTATTCAGACTACCATCCCTACTACTCTATTACAGATGAAACTAGGTTTATGAGACATGGTAAATTCTTAATCATAATCATAATGTCTGTTAATTGTTACTTTATGGTCTTCTGGAGGCTTGTAAGCTGACTTTATTTTCGCTCTACTGTGAACTGCACTTCTAAGTTGCTTCGGACACTTCATCAAGAACATCCTAAGGTGAAACATACTGGGCTCAGCCAAGTAGAAAACGTCTAAAAGTGACTCTTTTCCTTTAACTCATTCCTTTTAAAGTTGTTCCTCTTTCTTTAAAGCACTGTATCCTTTTTGCAGGCAGCAGGATCTTACAGGATATACATATTCACAGGGACACATCATCTGGGATGAAGTTATTTGAGACTATAGGCAGTTGTTCAACAGCAAAGCATGGAGCAGAAAGAAGCAAAATCCCATTTACATTTGTATGTTTTCCTCCAGCTCACTATAGCAATTTATTAGAATAAGGAGTTTCTATGACTCACGATCATTTCCATGCCACTGTTGGTTCCACAAATTCGAATCACACACAGAAACCTATAGGCTAGAGCAGACGCAGTGGGGGTCTGGCAACCTACTAATAATGAGCTAATAGGAGGTAAGGAACAGTACAGCAGTATTTTAGAGAACTACAAACTTAGGTATCCTGCTGAGCAGTGACTTGGCCTTAGGTCTGCCTAGTCCAACCCCTCTCAGCAACCAGCTGAGCCTGCACGTTGAAGCTGCAGACCTGGTAGCTCTTGCCAAAAGGCCGTTCACACAATATTTGTGTCCTGGAACGGCCCAGAAGCCCCTACAGGAGGGTGGGCTGCAAAGCAGGAAATCTGCCTATGACAATGGGTTTGATATTTCTTGTCTTTTTGCTTCTGCATAAAACTAAGGCTTCTAACTGTGCATGTAAGAAAACTGCATCTTTCAGAGTAGACAGAGTATTTATCTGCAACATCAAAACATCAAAGCCAAGTCCCTGCTCTTGACCAGAAAGATCAGAGAACTGAACCTGAGTTTTCTACAGCTCAGAAAAAAATACCGGTATTTCCGTTCTTGGATCTTGTGGAGGGGAAAAACAAAGGGGCCTTTTCTTTCCCTCTTTCATTCTTCATTCTTCCCTCTTCAAACACGTTTTGACCAGATCTATCCTTGTTTCCTTATACACATCCTCACACATCAAACAGCTCTCACGAACATAAGTTGTGATGCTTTGTTCGTCCGGATACCTTTCTTTTTTATGAATCGGTGTTTTCTAATAAAAAAGAGACATTTTTTTTTGTTCCCAGCCACCTGCTCAAATATACACTTACATTTTCACCACAGACTGTATATTTAATGATAAAGTTTGAGATATAGTTGCTTTTCAACAGCTAGAAAAAGGCCTCTTAAGACTGACAGAATTTGAAGCGTATGATTTCTAGGCTAGTTCTGTTACTAATGGTGCGAATTTCCTCCCCTTACACATATCAACACAAACTGTTCTTTTGGCTAGAAACGGAGTGAAGAACAGAGCAGGCTGTGGCATTTCCTTCAAATCGTCCTGTCTCTGTGCCAAAAGCCTACCTTTCTTCTCTTGCACCAAATGCAGTGAGTTCAGAGTAGCTGTGTCTTGTGTTAGAGAACAAGCTCTTGATTCTTTCATTTGCTTCTAGTATACTTTGAGAGTATTTCTTGAATACATTTTTGGACTCATTAACGCTTCCTAAAATTATTTATTGGCATCAGTTTCAGCAGAACACAGAGAAGAAAAATGACCCCTGGTTTTCAACTATTGTTAGGGGACGGGGGAAAAGAGAAAGAAATTGTCCTTAAAAGTATATTTCTAAGGCAGAGCTTGCCTGGCTTCTGAAGGCAAGAAAGCTTGGCTTATGAAGCCAAGAAAGTTCTCACTTTGTTTGAGCTGATATGTTTGTGAAAGTCTTATTTCTCCCTCCACCCCTTCTTTTCTTCTGCAATGTCCAGTCTTAAAAACAAACTGACAGATGTTCTCTTGGATCAGCTTGTGAGACTTGCAATGTCACGAGTGCAAACAGACTTTAGCTGTTTAGTTCAGGAAATGAGATGCAGAGAATCTGATAAATAAACAGTGTTTATTACTCCAGTTTAAAGTGTTCTTTGCATTTCTTTTCAAAATACTCCTACAAGGAACTGAGGATGAATATCAAACATGTGCTCTTAATTTAGAGACCTCAATGGCGAGGTCAGAGTGGTCTTTAACTCACACAATTTGTATAGGAAGGTTACAGCAGAGGTGAATGTTTCTGAACTTTAACCATACTAAGGAAACAATAACAAGACATTTGAATTACATAGAAATTGGCTCCAAAGAAATTTATAAGACATCTGAATACACAGATATGAATTAGAATTATAGGATTTAGGACAGTGTGTGAATTACTTTAAACCACTTTGTGATTTGAGAGACACAGTGATTTAAATCAGCTGATACATAATTACCCAGTTTGGATTGGGAGAAGACAGACTGAAAAATATTCTTATACTCAAGTAATTAAGTATGCATGTTAATGGTTATGGGGTCACAAATTTAGATCTGGACATCATCCACATGGCAATTCCTTTACCAGAAGCATATAGATCCCCAGTGCACCGCTAAGGCATCACTTCACTATTAATTCTGTGTAGTGTCACGTGCCACTCTACTTCTCTGTCCTGGCTATGTGGACCACATAGCACAGAAGAGACCAGCATCCATCCATGGCTCTGACGACACATACGCAGCCAGGCAGAAGTAGGAACAGCCAGGGACCATAAACTGGCCCTGCACATACACCAGGAGATGCAAACAAGCAGGCACAACAGGACAATAAACTTCATTAAAAGCCAATGTGGAGCTTTACCCAATTGTGAGAAAGGGAAGAAAAGGGTTTAGAATGCAGTAGGACAATTTTGGAGTGACCTCCTGATATTTTTTTGAAGGCATGGCGACTACATGCTTCACTGTTATTGGGAATGGCATAAAAATCACAATTTGGCCCTCAAGAGAGAAGACAAATATGCACTGAGTCAACCAGTAATATTTCCTGCATTGCTTTGGATTTGTCTTGAGGCACCTCCCTGCCAGCTATGCAGTAAGCATCATTTCCACCAGACGGAGGTGATTCAGAACCCATGAAACGGTCATTTTTCCAAGTGATGGAGAACTGTTACTGAATGAGTTACCATTTAAATAGCTTTTAGTGCCACATTTGAATTTTGAATTAATTCAAATTTTACTGAAAGGTGTTTAACAAGTAGCACGGAACCATGAAACCTCTTGCTCACTATTCCCAAGAAGAACACCCAATACTTGGTGTGACTTTCATTTTTTTTTCCTAGCCTTACTTTTTGCATCACTCTCTTTTTTTTGGAATAATGAATTTTGAAAGAAAAAAAACAGTTGCAGAGACTGAGGTATCCCTTATAGTTCTTGTTTTTTCTCCTATAATAAACAGGAGCCTGATCAGTACCCCTCAGCATATAATTTATACCCAGTCCTAGCATGGCAATACTATACATACGCTTATCTGAAAGAAATTATGCCATCTGTTTTATTTTGACTACGAGACAACAGTCAGCAGAAAATACCTTTCAGATTTCTTTTTCATCCTAAATTAATGAGATGCAGACTGATAAACCAATTATGAAAGATTCTGTGAAACTCCTTACACTCATCCTAGATCGCAAATTCTTCAGTCAAGGTTGCTCTCTTTATCTCTTCACATTTGTCCTGTTTTCCTATAACCTGTCTGAAGTCCCCCAGTGTGACTTGAAGAGATATCTAACAGGAATACCACTTCAGCTATGGAAGATTCTGATCTAACAGCAGTAACTCCCTGACTACTATTTGTAATTTGAAACATTTTCCCCAACTTCCTTGTAACAAAGGTCATCATAAATAATTAAAATATTCACATTACACACACAGAGAGCTCTTGTATCTTTCTGACCCAGGTTTCAGACCTAACACTTTCATTTTTATTAGTCTTCCGTTTCCTTAAGGGGTAAGTTTATATCAAAACATAGACATTTCCCATGTTTTAGATACCGCTCTATAAATAGTTATTTAGCAAATCTTACCTTTCAAAAAAATTGATGTGTTCTACAGCAAAATTTTACAGTTTTCTCATGATGAGACATGCGATGCCTTTAGCTATCCCATATACTTTCTTTTGCCGTGAGACTGCAGTTGTTCGGATAATCCAGTCTTGGACCATCTCTGTCCCTACAACAGAGGAAAGAATAAAACACTAACTGTAGTGGGGGATGCTGGGTGCTGCCTACTGCATTCAAGAGGTCCTTAATTAGAAGAGAGTATCATAATTTCTCCCTTTTTATGACCCTATGGCCAGATGCAGCTGATCAGCAAATAGTGCCTACATAAATTTGGTTCACAGAACCCATCAGGAGAAAGCCTGAGTTTTACTCTTTGCATGAAAAAGAGGGAAGGGGGAACTGCAGGCAGGAGTCAAGGCTGGAAGTGTCATACACAGCAAATAAGACTTGCCAGGTTTGGTATGGTCGTTGGGTGAACTATGTCAGAGGTCTTTCTCCTTAAGTCAGCTTAATTTGTCTGGAAGCCAGCCCAATCCATATCTAGATTAGTTAATTTGAAAGTTATGAATAGTTGCTACCTCAGAGCAAACGTGTTTCGTTAAGGACGGCACATACAGGCAGGGTTTACTCCGCACGTAACAAAGACTCTGCGGGTGACGAGTTAACAGAGCTCAACGGATGCTCTGTTCCACCTGACAGTGTTACTAAATACTCTGTGATTAATAATAGCTTAGAAAAATCATCCCAACCCTCAAGAATCCAGGCTTTGGCAATACTTTCAATTAACATTATACAGAAGCACCGAATCTTTTGCTGAAGTAAGTGACCGTGGGGAGCCCGGCGGAACCCCTTTGGCTGTTGGGCCGTGTCTCGTACAGCTTGGTGTGACGCCATGAGGGGGTACCGGGGGGACATTCAGCTCAGGTTATGTTCAGCTTCATCACCTGCGAAAAGGCACTCATGTCCAAGCGTCGTGTTCGATACGACAGGTGTCCAACCCCAGTGAGCCTTTGGCAGTGGTGACAAATGTCCTTAAAAATGAGCGTGAGGGAAGGCAAAACGGCAGCCAGCTTTGTACCCCCAGCTATCACAGAGGCCGTAACTGCCCTCTGCACGTAACATGGTTTGGGTTGGTATATTTAACAGCCCGCCTCGTTCACTCAGATCTGGCGGCGAGCGGATGGCTGCAGCCCCTCTCCCTCAGCGTTTCCCCCCGCGGGGCGGTGACTTACCAGCAGACGGGCGGTACCCGCCCCGCGGCTGAGGAGACGGGGCTCTCCCGGCTCTGCCCGCCCGTAGGGAGCCTGGCCCGGCCCGCCCGAGGGCTCCCCTTCAGCCAACCCCCCCTGCCCCGCCCGGAGGCCCGCCCGCGGGGAGCCGTCCCTCCCCGGCCGGGGTGGGGCCTGCCCGTCGCTGCCGCTGCGGAGCTCCCGCAGCTGCTGNCGGCGCCTCGGCTCTGCGAGCTAGTGCCGGAGAGCAGCAGAGCGGCCGCGTCTCGGACGGACGGAGCTGGCCTTGGCTCCGCAGCTTCATACTCCGGCCTCCTTCCTGCCACCCGCTGCTCCTTCCCGCTCCGCCTGCAGAAGCCTTGCTCGGGGCAGAAGACACTTTCCCACCCGTGTGTGCATAAAGCCCCACTTTTCCCTCCCCTCGCTGCACCGCGGTTGCACCTTTCCGTCCCTCCTCCCCTCGGGCCGGGCGGGCTCGCACCCCTTTTCCGCCGCTCTCCGCGCCAGCAGCCCGCCGAGGATGCGGGTGTCGCTGCTGAGCCCGTTGCTCCTGCTGTCCCTCAGCTGTTCGGGCGCCGCGGAGCTCTCGGTTGCCCGAGCCAAGTGCCCTACGCGCTGCGATGTCTCCAAGTGCCCCAGCCCCAGCTGCCCCAGCGGCTACGTCCCCGACCGCTGCAACTGCTGCCTCATCTGCGCCGCGGGCGAGGGGGACTCCTGCGGCCGCAAGGAGGACCCGCCCTGCGGGGACAGCCTCGACTGCCGCTACCCCATGGGCAAGCGCTTTGCCAAGGGGGTCTGCCAGTGCAAGCTCAGCGCCCAGGTGTGCGGCAGCGACGGCCGGACCTACGACAACATCTGCCAGCTGAAGGCGGTGAGCCGCAAGGCACTGCAGCACGGGCTGCCCGCCATCGCCCAGGTCCAGAAGGGAGCATGCGAATCGGGTAGGAGCATGGCGGGGCCTGCCTGTGGGGCACAGGGTGGCGGGCGGACGGTGCGGGGTGTGCTGGTTTCCAGGCTATGAAAAACCATGACTTGCCATCACCTGGGAAGACTTGGTGGCCCCAGGGACCCTGAGAGGCTACAAGGTCAAGGCACCTTGCCCCACTGCCAACGCTTGCTGTGGTGTGCGGAAAGGGTGTTCGGGTCCTTTCTGAACTGCAAAAATACCCCTCATTGATCCTCAGTGTGGGCTGGAGGCCTCGGCTGAGGTTTGGGAAAGTTTCGCCTCAGTAGCGTGGCCGTGGATGCCTCACTGCTGCACACATTGCTCCCACAGCGCTCCCGTGAGCTGGAGGCGAGGGGACCTGACAGGGTCAGCTCAGCGGCGGGCGCTCAGCTGTCAGTGCAGGGCAGCGATGACGTCCTCAGCCGTCACCCCTTCGTAAGGCAGGGCAGCGGTACAGGCGTGCTCTCGTCCTGCCGACGCCACGGCCGTTTCCCGCCATCGGCGTGCACTGCGGAGGGGTTTTGGTGGCATCGCCCGCGCAGGTTGCGCTGCAGATCCGTTGCACTGTGGCACGCAGAAGCTGAGCAGGGACCAGGGAACGCTTGTGCTCTGGGGCCTTCCCTGGTGGGGTGTGGGAGTTTAATTGGGTTCACCTGACCGGCACCTGTAGCCAGAAAATGCCTCTTAAAGCCATGTAGCTCAAACAGAGCAGAAGCAGCACCCAGTAGTACATAAAATGCCTCAGTCTTTTGTTTTTTGTTTTCTTTTCACAAGAAGTTTTGTAATCTTGCAGAGTCTAAAGTGGGAAAAAATGCCTGTTAACCACCTTTACAGTTTAAATATTGACACTCAGGATATCAAATACTCTTCTGTTTGCAGTAATGTACTAAGGCCTTTGCTCGGATATTGTGATATGCTATGGCAACTTCAGGGTGATAGTTTAATTTCAGAAAGTTTAATAATCACCTAAGGTGGTTATTTTATATTTAGTATTAAATTGGGTCACTTTATGGAAGCGTTAATGCTGCTAATACCTTTTCACGTACTTACTAATATGTTAAGGGTTTGCTTCTGCTACCTTTCTTATAGTGTTCCTGGAAAGAAAAATCATGTGCATAATGGCTTTTTAAATCATGCGTTAGTGTTTGCATTACGCCGGATGAACCACTAGCCATGCTGTTTATTCATAGATAGCAAGCTTGCCAAAATTATTGGGAGGCATCAGAGGGAAAAGGGCCACTGTTGCAACCTTTCTGTGAATAAGGCACCTTTCATATATTCCTCTCTTGAGACAAACAGTGGTGCAGAGAGGGAGAAGGTTAAATGGTGTTCCTGGAATTCCTTTAGGAGTATCTTGTTGGAGCCAGATGCCAGCCTGGAGCTGCAATGGTCAGTTTCTCCAATATTTTGTAGTTATAAATTGCTGTTTGCCTGTTCCTTTTCACATCAGCATCAGTTAGCTTTGATACTGCTAATACCTGGTTGGAATGGATCCACGTGAAATAATCAGAATGCTTAACCAAAATGAGTGAGCTAGCCTGCGTCTAAGGGCTTACTGAGTGCTCGGGGTTTGGTACATATGACATTTTCTTTAAGGAATCCTCCTGAATCTACTGCTAATAGGCTTAGGAATTTGGAGCCATGTAGTAGAGGTAACTTTTTTTTTTAAGCAACTGTTTTAGTGTTCACTTTATTTTGGCTTTATTTTTTATCCCAGAAAGCCTCAGCTTAGATGAAGCATCTGGTTCCCTGTTAAGTTTTAATTTTTTTGTTCAATTCTACAGCTGCACAAACTGAAGCTCAGAGAAACCAAGTGTCTTGCCCAAGGTCAGACTGAGTTGGTGGTTGAGCCAGGAATAGAATTATGGTATTTTTTAATTTTTTTTTTAAACAATAACATGCAATGGCTGTAATGAGAGGTTTGGAAGAATGTCGACAGTTTAAAATTACTGTTGAGTTTCTCTCTTTTCCCTGTTCTTGAAAGGAATCTGGCCTCAGATGACTCAGAGTTTGAAGGGCTAAGCTAGTTATGAAGTAAATCCAGTTTTACTTAACCATACATATATTAAAACAATCTCAGATAACAGTAGCCTTACATAGCGTGACTTAGGCCTTTTTCGGAACATGCAATGACCCTGAAGAGCAGCTTTTGAAATGTCTACTCCTGTCTGTTTCCAGCTGCTTATGTTGATGCTGGGTCTGATTCTGGCTGTGATAAACCAAGATAGGCTGAGAACACTTAGCTGTGATTTGCTAGTGTCAGAAGTCCTGTGAACCAGGGTGCATGAAAAAGTAGTAACGGATATCGAAGGGAAGGGAGGAAAGAGATGCCCAGGATGACTGAGTGATAGTCCCAGAACTGACAGAATTCAAAATCTTTTTTTCCTTGAAGGCCTGGATTAGCTTGAAGAACACCATGCCAAATTATAAGCTTTAGTTGCGGTGTACTAAAGGGGGTGTGTACTGCATGGAGATACAGGAACTGTGTCTTTGATGGTCTTCAATATGCCTGTGCCCTGAAGACTGTTGCTCATACAGTTAGCCTTACACATCTGAGCAGAGCGTGGACTTCTCTGGGATACTGATAGAAACAGTCTGCAGAACTCCAAGGCAAATTTGAACTATATGCTTTTTTCCCTCTTCAACGCTAGATACCTTCGTATGTGGGAGTTTCCTGAAGCAGCTAGCTTCTTCTTGCCTTTTGTCACCTACTGTGAGAAAGACAAGCTATTACAGGCTAGTGTGCAAGTAATGGCATAGACGTGGTATGGGAGACAACCTTTGTAATCAAAGACCTGTTCTTACAGAGCCCGATTTCTCACTGCAGCAAATTCAAATTTGAGTTTTAACAGTGCCACATATCAATCTATTAAAGTGGCAAACTCCTCACTCAAAGGATTCACAAGGTCAGCTGCAGTCTATGGCCAGCTTATGTCAGGCTCTTGCACAAAGGGCTGTTTATAGTCTCTCAGTCCAACTTAGTACAGTTAATAATTCCCTGCAGTGTTATTTTGCTGATGGCTTCTCTGAAGACGGGTCAGACGTTGAAAGATTTCTATTTTCTCACCTAGAATGTGGAAACAGAAAATTATTTTTTTGAAAAATAAAGGTGCTATTTTGTCAGTGCAACAAGGAAAACTAAAAGATTGATTAGAAAACCTTTGAGGAAAAAAGTTCTAGAAAGTAAGTACAGTGACTTTCACACTGATCCTTCGCAGGGTTCTGCCTGAGGATGTCTGTCCTCTGCACTGTTTAACTGAAGTCACTCTCAGAAAGTGGCCATGATGTACAGCCTCACACGTCAGTCAAATCTTTGCGAGATATGAACCTAAAAGTTCAGTTCCCTAAAATAAATGTTTGAAATACGGTTAATGCATGAGCAGAGTCATTGCGCACAGTTCTACATGAGGAGTTTGGAGTGTGCCTGTACAAAACCTTGAAGATACAGAGGAACAACTGAGCATATCACTACTTGCATTTCTGAGAAATTGGCCCAGTAGGAGATACTGAAGTCTCCTGCTAGTATTATTGTTGTCAAAGCCCTACAGCTGCCACCAGCTGTATTTAGGGAAATGCACTGCAAGGTATTGGCTGGAAATGCAAACTCTAGTCACATTCCCTTACTGATTGTTTTTCTTATGTCTGAGTTTGTTTTGAGTTCCTGCAGGTGAGGATGAATATTGTACAGTGTTTGGTAAATATTCAGAGTGTATTACTTCACTGCTTTGTATGGGGTAGCTAACAGGAAAGAGATGTTCTCATTGTGTCTCCGTATGAGAATCACTTGGGAAGGAGGAATAACTAGCATCTGAAGTCAGTGAGGCGGTGAGATGTCTGTACTGGAAGGCTGGTACCAGTCTGTCTCCGTCTGGCTGTTGTGATTGCTGCACTGCACAAGAAAGCCACTTTGGTGTTGGTTCACCAAATTGTTTTCATCTGTGCATGGTAGACATCCATTGTATAAACAAGTTGCCTGAACCATAATGTGGCATTAAACTCACCAAGGCTTTATGGTCAGTGCACAGCTATGCAACTTGATCTTAATGCTGAATTCATCAGAAAAGCTGCCCATGAACCTATGTTTCGAGCAGATGTTTCTGTTTTTTAAGCAGAGACATTATAATCTTTTATTTGTCTTTCATTTCTTTCCATGAAAGCACAGTAGGGACCGTGTTTATCCCTGGTGATCAGATCTGCCAGGTTGCAGTCCTCCCTTAGACATAATAATTTTGCTGAACACACAGATCTTTTCTGAAGCTGGTTTTAAAAGGGCAGTGGGGGAACAGCCTTAAAAGAATGAGTTTCCCAGGCTCACAAAGTCTTAATGAATATAAAATTGTGGATTTTAGTACAATGTATTGTCTTCAAGAAAGCATTGAATGTGAGTTGATTTAATAGTGCAGGGAGTAAGCTGGCAGATATTCAGAAACTCAGTCTTCTGCAAATGTAAATGGGTCTGGCTTTATTGTCCTCAGTGGGATTATGCTGATTTATTTCTGCTGTAATTTTTTTTTGCTTCTCTTTGTACTAGGTTAACTCCACAAATTTGTTGGAGTTGTTCCTGATTTGCAGCAGTGTTAATGAGATTGGAGTGGGTCTATTATCTCTGCAAAACAGTAAATACAACACTGTTCAAGGGACTATAGCCTGTTAGATAACACTACTATGCAGGAAAAGTCTCGAGCTGATCATAAGGATACTCCTACCTGACAGGCACTTAGCTTAGCCGTGTAAATCCAGTGCCCATAGAACTGGAAGTGTAAGATCAAATTTTACAAAATAGGCTGAACATCTTCAACTCCAGTTTACGCACTTACATCCAAATCTGGATTTTGAGTGTTCTGTGAGAGGAGCTGGGGAGCTTTTGAAGGTGTACTCACTTAATTGAAATAAGATGAGAGTTCAGATCTGCTGAAAATCTGTTTGATTTGTGACTGTGGGGCAGGTTGGGAAAATCTTATTTTTTGACTAAGAAATGTGTAGACAGCTCAAGACTCATACAGCATAAACTTGTTTTTG
The DNA here is from genome assembly GCA_013399095.1 of Psophia crepitans. NCBI lineage: Eukaryota > Metazoa > Chordata > Aves > Gruiformes > Psophiidae > Psophia > Psophia crepitans. The sequence goes on from VWZZ01001519.1 coordinate 410,555, forward strand.
CTTCAAGTACAACCTGGTTGCAGCACCTTTGATATCTTGGTTATACAACAGATAGTTAATTGGATTAAATTATGGCTCTTTTCCAAGACAAATTAGCTTTGGTTAGTGTGAGATGATGTTGAACATGCAGTAATAACATGGAAAATAATGGATGTTATTGAGAGACCTTTGAAAAAATACATGGCAAATCTCAGTAGGTCAATAGGTCAAAATACACAAGGCTGCCTGAAGTCAGAGCTTTTACATTTGCAGTCCAGCAGAGGTCTGAGAGCTGCATGAAACTCTGCAAGACAGCGGCGGGGTGGTGAGGGAGAAAAGAAAGAAAAATACTCATGTTTAATTTTATGTTTTAGTAAGAACAGTAGCAGCAGCTTGTGTCTACCAGCTAATGCAAATTAAAGGACAGATTGAAGGTCTGACATAAAGCCCTGATTCTACTACTATAGTTATAAAACTTGTTTTCAGGGTAACTTTATACAATTTTTACAATGTTGGATGTTGCTTGCTGCTTCGGTTTCTCAAGATGCAATTCCTCCCTTTTAAAACATATTGAGAACCAGTTATTAAACCAACAGTTTAATAACTGTGCACTACATTTTATTAATAATAACTAACATTTCATATCCTTTAGGATCCTGTGTGAGAGAGTAAATGTTAGTTTGCAGTTACGTCTTCCAAGTCCAAGTTCTGGGATCCATATATTCTGGGATGTCATATGATGTGCTTAAAGGTTCTTATCACTCCCAGCTTGCAGAAAATGATTCAGGAGAGATCCGTTTGTATGAAGGCACCTCACCTTTGTCAGTTTTCATCAGTATTAGTCTGCACCAGAAACTGGTAAGAACAGCTCATCTCTAATCAGGCCAGAGATCTTCAGCTACACCTTTCTTGCGAAGTTTGCATGTCTTTTATTCTTGATACTCCTTTGTTTCAAATTTCCCCTTACTATATAGTGCAGTTTTGGATTCATCTTCAGGTTTGAGTATTCTCGTCTTCTGACCCCAGCAGAGGGGTTCTGAATTTCTGCTCAGCCTGAGAAATGCTTTCATTACGGTACAGAAAGAAGACAAGCTTTGCTTCAGTTGTACAGTCTTCTCTCTGTATTGCTGCATTTTATTTTCTTCCACTCTTTCCATGTTTACATTCATCTGCTACTTCTTTCAGATGTTTTCTCTCTGCCTACCCCAGATATTACCTTGGAAAGCCACTGCCAGCCATGATGTTTCCCTGCTGGATAGTCAAGAGCGGTGCAAAAGTGAGTTCTTTGGCAGGTGTCCTGTGCTTTTGGCCTTAGGCAGGTCTGTGACAATTTGGCATGGGCAGAGCAGTTCAGCACTCAGCAGATGCAAAGAGTTGCCCTGACTCACAGAGCTATGCTGATATACACCAACTGAAATCCTGCATTTACCATTCTTTTCCCCTCCAATTCTATGCTAGCTCATCATCTGAGGGTCTAGCCAACCGTGTTTCATAGATGCCTCGTCATTTCTATTAAGATAAATGTGATGTTAATGTTATATCTCGTCAGTGAACGCTGCTGTGTATGCAAGCATTAAAAGTCATGTTAGTAGACTTCAAAGGATACACTGCATAATCAGGGAAGCTGCTTGTGAACTGAAGGTAAGAGAGATCTTCAGTGACCTAGTAAGAAAAATAAATAACAGTATATTGCGCTTACATTTGACTGTCTTATGTGATTCCTGTTTGCAGCGTCTCTTTTAAACTAAGTACTGAAACAAGCATATTCAATTGGTTAGAGGGATTTTTCAGAGTGCGTGAGAATGTGCGTAGAAATAATAGACCAAATGTAGTCCTGCCAAGTTGTTCCTTCTGTTTATACCGTATCATATAAATTTAGCTTGCTAAATGTAAGCATGGTTTCTTTCCCCTAAGAAGTAAATTCATGTCCAGTAACAGGAAAAAGAACTCACAGACTTATATGGAGAAATGCCTAGTTGTCTTGATCTGGTTTCTTCAATACTTTCTTCCTTGGTATCAGCGTTTGGTCCATTCCCTAAGTTCCTGTCTTTGCTTCAGGTCTTCTGGGTACTGTGGTCATGTAAGGCCTCTCACATTCTTACTCTGTAAGTCCTTTAACACTTTGTTGTGAAAGCTTTCTGGGAGACTATAGGAACTATAATCACTAGCTCTCTGTCACCCACAATCTTATTAATTCATTGAAAGAATAGAGTAGATCAGTGAGACTTTTTTTTTTGTAAATAGGTTACACTCCATTGTGCTGTAATCTTTATATTATCATAGAATCATAGAATGGTTTGGGTTGGAAGGGACCACAAAGATCACCTAGTTCCAACCCACCCTACACTAGACCAGATTGCCCAAAGCCCCATCCAACCTGGCCTTGAACACTGCCAGGGATGGGGCCTCCACAGCTTCTCTGGGCAACCTGTGCCAGTGCCTCACCACCCTCACAGTAAAAAATTTCTTCCTAATGTCCAATCTAAATTCCCCCTCTTTTAGTTTATACCCATTACCCCTTGTTCTGTCACTGCACTCCCTGATAAACAGACCCTCGCCAGCTTTTCTGTAGGTCCGCTTTAGGTATTGGAAGGCCGCAATTAGGTCTCCAATTCATCCCAAGTAATTTTCAAGTTACAAAGTTTAACAGTCATTGAAACACTTGTAGATTGGGATTGGTGAAAGTGATCTTTGAATTAAGAAGCACATAGAATACCAAAATGCATGACAACTCTTCTCTCTTAAACTTCTCTCTCCTTTGTTCTCTGGGTATCTTTCCTTACTGTGCAGTGCCCCCTACCTACTTCCACAGATTCACAGAGCGGCAGGGGTTGGAGGGACCTCTGGAGATCATCTAGTCCAACCACGATGCTAGAGTAGGATTACCTAGAACTCGTTGCACAGGTGTTCCTGTCCAGGCAGGTTTTAAATAGCTCCAGAGAAGGAGACTCCACAATCCCTCTGGGCAGCCAGTTCCAGTGCTCACCCGCACAGTGAGCGGGTTCCATCTCTCACAGTTCCACTCTCTCATATGGAGATGGAACTCCACAGTTCCATCTCTCTCATATGGAGATGGAACTTCCTGTGTTCCAATTTGTGCCCATCGCCCCTTGTCCTGTCACTGGGCACCACTGAGAAGAGTCTGCCTCCTTCCTCCAGACACCCACCCTTCAGGTATTTATAAGTGTTGATGAGATCCCCTCTCAGTCTTCTCTAGGCTAAACAGACCCAGCTTTCTCAGCTTTTCCTCATATGGAAGATGTTCAAGTCCTCTAATCATCCTGGTAGCCCTCCACTGGACTCTCNTTGGCTACAAGAGCACAGTGCTGGCTTATGGAGAGCTTGTCATCCACCAGGAGTCCCAGACCCTTCTCCACAGTGCTGCTTCCCAGCAGGTCAACCCCTAACCTGTACTGGTTCTTGGGGTTGTTCTTCCCTAGATGTAGGGCCCTATACTTGCCCTTGTTAAATTTCATAAGGCTTCCCTTTGCCCAACTTCCCAGCCCATCCAGGTCTTGCTGAATGGCAGCGCAGCCTTCAGATGTGTCAGCCACCCCTCCCAGCTTGGTATCATCAGCGAACTTGCTGAGGATACACTCTGCCCCCTAGTCCTGGTCACTGATGAGTATGTTGAATAAGACCGGACCAAGCACTGACCCCTGTGGTGCACCACTAGCTGCAGGCCTCCAGCTAGACCGTACTGCTTACTGTAACCCTCTGGGCTCTGCCATTCGGCCATTTCTCTATCCACCTCACTGTCCACTCATCCAGCCCACACTTCCTAAGCTTACTAACAAGGATGCTGTGAGACACAGTGTCAAAAGCCTTGTTGAAGTCAAGACAGACAACATCCACTGCTCTCCCTTCATCCACCCAGCTGGTCATGCCATTGTAGAAGGCTATCAGATTCATCAAGCATGATTTCCCTTTGATTTCCATATTGACCACTCCCAGCAACTTTCTTCTCCTCTAGATGTTTATTAATAACCCCATAATCAGCTTTTCCGTCACCTTTCTCAGGACAGATGTGAGGCTGACTGGCCTGTAGTTTCCCGGGTCCTCCTTCTTGCCCTTTTTGAAGATCAGAGTCGCATTGGCCTTCTTCCAGTCCTCAGGCACCTCTCCTGTTCTCCATGATGTTTCAAAGATGATTGAGAGCGACCTGGCAATAACATCTGCCAGCTCCCTGAGCACTCGTGGTTGCATCCCGTCAGGGCCCATGGATTTGTGAGTGTCAAGTTTCTCTAGATATTCTCTAACCCAATCCTCCACGACCAGGGGAAGATCTTCTTTCCGCAAGGCTTTCTCTCCTACCTCTGAGGTCTGGGTTTCCTGAGGGCCAGCCTTAGCAGTAAAGACTGAAGCAAAAAAAGCATTCAGTAACTCTGCCTTCTCTGTATCCTCCATCACCAAGGCACCCATCTCATTCAGTAGCAGGCCCACGTTTTCCCTAGTCCTCCTCTTGCTGCTGATGTACTTGAAGAAGCCCTTTCCTCTTAAAGACTTGGGTGAAGGGCAGCTGATGAAGGAAAAGTAGTATACTTGCAGAAGACAGAATATGTATCTGGACTCATTGCTATGTTATGTGATCTAGAAATAGGCAAATCTAGAACCTTAGATAAGGTGTTGACTTGATACACAAGCTACTGTGTTCATCCGTCAGCATGAGTTGAACTTAGGGCAAATCATGATGGCACAAAGCATCGCTTTGGAAGAGTTGATACTGTTTAGAAGTTAAAGCCTTTTCCTCCTGACTGAATGGCAGAAAGAGTTCCGTCTCCTGGGATAAACAGTATGCTGTTGCACCAGATTTTAAAAAAGCCAAAAATCTCATTGCTGTGTCTGGTTACAACTCATTTGCTTCCTTCCCTAGATCCCACAGTTAATTTTAAAGCATCAGGGTGTGAACAGGAGAGATTGTTGTTTGAGTGTGGTGGTATGTCCCCTAGCATATGTTGAACATGTGGTGGTATGTCCCCATGTATTAGGGATTGCCGATAAGTGTGACATTCTAGCACAAGCAGTGTTACGACTTTGTGATGTTGGAATCCAGGATGTTGTGACATTAGAACCCAGGATGCTGTGGGCTTTTTTCCCCTCTCTTCAAAGATCTTCATTCCACAGAATTACATTCAGTGTTCATAAATGCTGTGTATAGTGCTGCTTAATGTAGTACTGCACTGGCTTTTATCAGCACGCTTAGTATTTGGTGATCTATTGCTATACCCAGTTGCTTGTGACAGCTTAAATGTGAATTTGCGAAATGTTTTAGGTGCAAAGGTTGTAATTTACAGCAGGTTTCTAATGTGTGTACTTCAAAAAATCTGAACTTGTGTTCTAAATGCGGTTCCCAAATGCTGCAGCTATATTACTCAGCACTTGTTACACCACCCCTAGAATCCAGTTTTGGACTCCTCAATACAAAGAAGGCATTGACAAACTAGTGTTAGCTCAGGAGAGGGTCATGAGGATTGGTGGGGGTGTTGGGCATATCTCCTGTGAGAAGAAGCTGAGGGAGCTGGGCTTGTTCAACCTGGAGAAGGGAGAGCTTTCAGGAGGACCAAACAGCAGCCTTCTTGTACTCATGAGGAAGTTACCAGGAAGATGGAGCCAGGCTCTTTACAGTGGTGCATGGTGGGAAGATGAGAGACAATGGGTGTGAGTGGGAACATGTGTCTCAAAAAGAGGTTCGGAGTAGATATAAGAAAAACTTTTACCTCATGGAGGACAGTGAAGCAGTGGGAGAAGTTGCCCAGAGAGTTTTCAGAGTCTCCATTCTTGGAGGTTTGCAAGTCCCAACCAGACAGAGCCTTTGAGCAACTTAGTCTGCCTTTCTGGCCAACCCCGCTTTGAGCAGGAGGTTGAACTGGAGACCTCCTGAGGTCCCTTCCAACCTGACTTATCCGATGACCCTGTGTGTTTTGTATAATAGTTAGTAGTTGTCCTGAGAAAAATACTCCAAACAAGGCTTGTAGACTTCCAAGAAAGTCAAAGAACTTATAGCTAAGTGATGCTGATATTTAATTTTCTCATGATCAAGCAAAACACTGGGTAAGTTTTGAACAATCTTAATGACTTTGATTCCTTTTGCTGTACTTGTTTGGAAACTATCTCAGTAGCAGAAACAGACCAATTCAATGCATGTTTATCTCACCTACTTGGTGAAAGAGAGTATTGTGTTATTAACATATCCAATTCTTTCTGCTAGTATAGGTCACCTACAGTCCAGCAGCCCGAGATACAAATTCAACTTCATAGCAGATGTGGTGGAAAAGATTGCACCTGCAGTTGTGCACATTGAACTTTTCCTCAGGTAACAATTTCAATTCTTTGTGTTTTAATTGCATTGTTTAACAAAGATCTACACAGGTTTTCCAGTGTAGTAACTTTCATTTTGAATACTTGAAGGTCACAAAATATGCTGAAACATTACAGCAGACTCATTTATCCAGAGAACCACCCATTTGTGTGTTTTGTTTCTGTTTAGTAGATCTATTTTATGAGACTTTACAGTAATTTATGATACATATTGTGGGCCATAAAATAAGTCTGTCTCATCTTTGGGGATCTCTTCAGCCTTCACTAAAATGTGTTGCTTGTTGGATTAGGTTTATTATCTCAGTTTAAAAAAACAAGTCCAGAAGGTAAGCAGGAAAAACGTAACTCCTTGTTGGTTATTTCGCTTTCAAAGGGAGTTGTTTTTATTTTGGCAGGGAGAACATTAAGAGGTAGGATGTTGACCATGTGTAACCTATCTAAATAGAGAAATTATTTCTGATAGGAAAAAATGTACTAAATTTGCTGAGCAAAACATACCGAAATTCAGTGTTCTGAAAGTGGAGCTGAGGAGGCAAGTTTAACATTGAGTGTTCAAAACAACCTGGGAGGCAGGTTTAACATTGAGTGCTCAAACCAACTGGCTGTCAGAACAAATTACTGCAAATAGTATAGGTACTCCATTACCTGAATACTTTTCTGCTTGGGGTACTCTAATTTTTAACAGGCTTAAGAATTTCTTGGAGAATTTTTATTGGCTTGCTTAATATGCAAAATGAAGATAATCAGGTTTTCTGACACATAGCTTGATGCACATGGTGATTGGTCTTTTGAGAGAATGTTACAGTTGAAGATGTTTAAGATCTTTGCATATGTAGTTAAGATTGATTGTTCTTTCCCTGTAAGTAAATGTCTGTCCAGCAGCATGCTGGGCACTAATTGTGATACTACCTTCTGCCTGGGATTGGCTCCAATTCTTTACTGCTGAGTAGCTCAGAAGTTTTAATTTCCTAATAAGGACGACATCTTGGAAGAAAGAAGAATTTGTGGACCTTTTCTCATCTTTTACTGCCCAAAGCACTTTTCTGTTCTCCTAACAAATCTAAGGGCTTTACAACAATTGTTCACAGAGAAACGTCACAATACTTTAAATAGTTCATAAAGTCTTTTAACTGTCTATTTTGCAGCAAATGTTGTTTCCCACCAAATTTTACCCATTGTCAGTATTTTTCATTTTTCTTTCACTTTCCCAGTCATTTCTGTTGCCAGACATGCTTTTTACTGCCAGTCTACACGTGGGCTGCGTGATTCCCTGAGATGTCACCTCTCTCTTTACTATTTTGTCCAGCTGCAAGGCTCCTTCTTTCTTTTTCCCATTAGAGGATCAGTCCATGTGTCAGCCCTACTATTTCCTGTCGTCATCTTCTTCCCATATAGAAGCAGAACCTGGTGGGATCAGATGGGCTTCTTCTCTTCCCTTTTTGTCATCTAACCTCTTGGCAATGAAGCCTATAAAGATAGAATTGGAAACCAAAGGAAAAGGACCCTGCAGGTTGTCTGAAAACCTCGGTTTCTGTCTCCCTGATGGACTAAAAGTAATCACTATTTTCAGAAAAGAATCACACAGAATCACAGATTGGTAAGGGTTGGAAGGTACCTCTAGAGATCATTGAGTCTAACTCCTCTGCCAAAGCAGGTGTCCTACAGTAGGGTGCACAGGTAGGCATCCAGATGGGTCTTGAATATCTCCAAAGACGGAGATACCACAACCTCTCTGGGCAGCCTGTTCCAGTGCTCCGTCACCCTCACCAGAAGAAGTTCTTTCTCGTGTTAGAGTTGAGCTTCCTGTGTTCTGGTTTTTGGCCATTGCCCCTTGTTCTCTCACTACCCACCACCGAACAGAGATTGGCCTCATCCAGTTGCCTCCCACAGTTTAGATATTTATAAACACTGATCAGAAAAGGATCCTTTCTTTGACAATTTTTCAGATTCATTTTTTGAAAGGTTGCAATGTTGGTCATCAAATGCTTTGTTATTTCTCAGGGTGAAAGGTGGTAAATGATTTCTGATGTAATCTTCTCTAAGTTATGCTTCTCTTATTAGTTACAATTACTTGGTTTTTTTTGTACAGACACCCTCTTTTTGGTCGAAATGTCCCACTTTCCAGTGGATCTGGGTTTATTATGTCCGATTCTGGTTTAATTGTGACCAATGCCCACGTGGTGTCAAGCACCAATGCTATATCAGGGAGACAACAATTGAAAGTGCAGCTACAGGATGGAGATACCTATGAAGCAACCATCAAAGACATTGACAAGAAATCTGACATTGCAACAATAAAGATTCACCCTAAGGTGAGTGGCATAAACAGATGAATGAGTTAATTTGGGAACCCTGTTTCAGTCCAGGATGATTGGCTAGAATATTTGTTGAGGGATTCCTTGGAAATATATCTGGGGAAAACAATGTACTAAACAAACTGTTTCTGTAGGCCTGGAAATTTTCATGTCTTAAAATTAAATTACTTTGTCTTCTCCACTAGGAACTGCTAAAAAAGAAGAAAAAAAAATGCAGCTCAGCTAATATGTGGCCGGATTCTGCTATCACTACCTAAAGACCCAGGCTATTTTTGATTCTTCTAGCTTTGTGCCAATGGGTGGTCTGCAAGGTGTTACATAGTGTAGGGAGAGTGGCAGCCTGGTCAGTAGCTCGTTTCTACACAATTTCTAGAAGGAGTAGGGAACAATCGGCTGGAAAAGGGGGAATTCTGTTTTAGAATTGCTGCCTTTTTTTTTTCTGGATGAAATTGCAAGATACTGCTGCTAGCAGTTTGTTTCTGAAGACAGTTTAAAGCAGTAGCACCTTGCAGTATACTAATTTTACCTAGTGTAAGTTTTGAGTCTATGGTAGTGATTCTTTCATTAATGTAATGGAAATTACTGAGTTTTTGATCTTTCCAATCAAGTTATTTTCAGGTACAAACTAATGCTTATTTCTTTCTTTCTGTGTTTATTTAAGAAAAAACTACCAGTGTTGTTACTGGGACACTCTGCTGATCTCAGGCCAGGAGAATTTGTGGTGGCGATTGGAAGCCCATTTGCCTTACAGAACACCGTGACAACAGGAATTGTCAGCACTGCTCAGCGAGATGGCAAAGAACTTGGCCTGCGGGACTCGGATATGGACTACATTCAGACAGATGCTATTATCAATGTAAGTACTAGGTATGGGAAGAGCTGAGCTTTCATAGTCCTGGGACCTTGAAGTCCCTACCTGTTCAGCAGGACAGTGTGTGCCCTGAAAGACGAATCCACTGAATAAAAGCAGCTTTGTTTAAAATCAGTGATAGGCTCTTCTTTTTATAAGACACTGCATAGTCCTTTAAGTTGCATTCAGGCATTAGTGTTGTGAAAGGTATGTTAAATAAAACTGCCCTCTTTGAGGTTGTTTATGAAGACGTTACGTATGACAGGCCCTTACTATTTTGTAGATCTCATGCAGTATAACACATGGTTGTATAGACCAGCAGTACATCAACACGTTTCTCTGCTTGTTCAGCTGATCTGGCCAAGCAAGCTGTATGTGTTGGGTCTGGCTGAGATGGAGTTGATTTTCCCGACAGCAGCCCTCAGTGCTGTGCTGCATATTGGTAGCCAGGGTGTTGGTAACACAGTGGTGTTTTGGCTACTGCTGAGCAGTGCTGCACAGCACCAAGGCTGTCTCTCCATTTCCCCCCTCAGCAGTCAGCTGGGGGCGGGCAAGATCCTGGGAGAAGACACAGCCAGGGCAGCTGACCCATAATGACCAAAGGGATATTCCATACGTCATGGTTTTACCCCAGCCAGCAGCTGAGCCCCACGCAGACGCTCGCTCAGTCCCCCTCATCAGAAAGGGGGAGAGAATCAGAAGAGTGAAAGGGAGAAAACTCGTGGGTTCAGATAGATTAAACCAGATAGGTTTAATCAGTGAAGCAAAAAACCACGTGCACAAGCAAAGCAAAACAAGGAATTAATTCACCGCTCCCCATGGCAGGCAGGGGTTCAGCCATCCCCAGGAAAGCAGGGCTCTGTCACACGTAATGGTTACTTGGGAAGACAAACACCATCACTCCGAACGCCGCTGCCCCTCCTCCTTCTTCCCCCCAAGCCCCTTATAAACCAAGCATGGCGCCATATGGTATGGAATATCCCTCTGGTCATTGGGGTCAGCTGCCCTGTCTGTCCCCTCCCAACTCCCCGCACACCCCCAGCCATCCCGCCGGCGGGGCGGTGCGAGAAGCAGCAAAGGCCTTGGCTCTGTGTGAGCATCGCTCAGCAACAGCAAAAACATCTCTGCACTATCAGCGCTGCTTCCAGCACAAATCCAAAACACAGCCCCGTACTGGCTACTATGAAGAAAATGAACTCTCTCTCAGCTGAAACCAGGACACATACCATGTGATGTCTGCTCAGCAATAAAAGCTGAGAGAACGGAGGAAGAAGGGGGGGACATTAATTATTATGACATTTGTCTTCTGGAGCAATTGCTAACACATACTGAAGCCCTGCTTCCTGGGAAGTGGCCAGACATCACCTGCTGATGGGAAGCAGAGCATAAATCTTTTGTTTTCCTTTGCTTCCACATGTGGCCTTTGCTTTTGCTTTATTAAACTGGCTTTATCTTGACCCACGAGTTTTTTTTTCAGTTTTATTTTTCTCCCCTTTCTGTCCTGCTGAGGAGGGGAATGATAGAGCGGCTTGGTGGGCACCTGGTGTCCAGCCAGGGTCAACCCACCACACTGTAGAATAGATCCAAAGTTTCTTTCATCTCCATGCGTTAGAACCAGATGGAGTAGTCAAGATGATAGAATCTGCTTCAATGTAATGACAGGACACCCAGTAAGAACTTAAGGAGAGGACTGGATTTTTGTTGTTTATGTTCTTGTTTTCCCTTTGCACATCACATACTCCAAGTAAGTGTCTAGATGTAAAATAACATAAAGTTTGAGATACAGTTTGGAATTAAGGGTCCTGACACTGCATGTTACGTAGAAATACATGAAAATATTGTCCCTTCAGGGCAGCTTAGAGGGATCCAAAGAGCTTAAGTGAAGTCCTTGGGTGTGTATATAACTCTTAGTTGATTCTAAAAAGAGCACTGCTTGCATATTTGAGGTAGAAAATGGCCTGAAATTTTATGACTTAAATCTGTTATATGTTGAATGGAAAATATTTTCAGGATCTATTTGCTGGACCTCAATGTCAGATTTGACATAACAAGTCATAATGCTTCGTGTTTTACACATGCAGAGCGCTTTACAAATGTTTATCGTCACAGGCTTGTTGAGAGAAACTGTATGGGGAAAAAAGAGGGTAATTACTTTTTCTGCTGAGATGTGACATAAAAGCTCACTTTCTCAAAAAGCTTCTATATGATCCAGGAGCTGAACTTCTTAGGACATTTAATTGGAATAACTCTCTTCAGTTGTAAAAGGAGAATAGGAGAACTTATGTAAAATGTGTTACGTGGAAGCACACACTGAATGGGTGGCAGAGACAGAATTAGAACATGGGATTCTTGACTTCACGCCTATACGCATTCCTCAAGATCACACTGCTTCCTTATATACACTTAGGCATTCACTACCCTCAAAAGCTAATGAACGAGTTTAGACAAGGATAGCAGAGTGTGTCAGATAATGCTAGACCAAATGGAATAGTGATAGCAAAGGAGATAAGGCAAATGACAATATATTTGAATTTCTTTGCCATCTGCGACCACAAAATATGAAGATAGTCCCTGGCACAAGGATGCTTTCTGCTTAGCTAATGCACTAGTTTTCTCCTGAGAATGGGAGGAGTTTGAGAGCTGGTCTATTCAGAGCATTCCTGTGGCTCAGCCAAGACTTTCCTGCAGGAATGTGCATGCAGCTGCCTTCTGAGAAATGCTAGGACAGCAGGAACATGGGGCAGGAGAAAACGGCCATACGTTCCTAAATGGAGCTATATTGCATATGCTGGAGTTCTTTCATTATCACATCCTTCTAGCAGAGGACAAGTGAATGAAAGACAATATGCTGAGGAAGGCTGAAAAACCATTATCTCGGTTCCTTTGTGTCATACATACAAATCAAGTGTTTAGCCCCTGATCACTGAAAAGATACAATGTAAGAAACTGATCTCTGTTTAAACTTCAATTTCGAAGCTGTTCTAAAAACTTTAATGCTTGTTTTATTCTTCTGAGAATCTATAAGGTTTGCCCAGTGCTATCTAAGTGTAAACAGCTTATATGGCTCATGTTGCTGTCATGCATCACTTAGCTTTTGTTTATTTTGAGTGCTAAGTTGCTGCTCTTGGCTGTTCAGTAGACCTGCTTGAAAACTCTGGACTCCCTCAAAAACAAACTTGTTGAGCCAGCATGAAGATGGACAAGAAACTTCTCTAGCTCTCATTTCCTGTAGTCCTGTTGGATGTTTCTTTGGAAGGCCATTAGGTATTAGGCAATTTCAGACTGCTCAGAGCTGCTATATGCCCTCCTTAGAGAGGGTTGCATGTCTGTGGTTACTAAATCAATCCTTACGTAGTATGTACCTCATAGCTATATGCTGTGATTAAATGTGTAATGCGCTGTGTTCTTCTCCAGTGGAGAATAAGAGAGACTGACAGTGTTACAAACCAAAGCGATGAGTAAAACTACTGAAGAACTGTACATGCACCTCACTGAAATATAACTTTAAATAGCAATTAATTATTTCAAAATCTCGTTCTGACAGTCTTTAGAAAAACAAAAATACTAATTTTAAGTGTTTAATGATTCTTCTTAAACTTAGGCTCTAAGTATTTGGAGTGGTGAGTTACTGGACCTTACTTAAGGCCTGTTTCTCGAAAGGAAAAAAATACTAATTGTAAGAGATGTGAACGGGTAGGGTAAGACTTACCTGTTATCTTCTGTGACCAATATTATGTCCTTCAGTGCTGCCTAGGAATTAACCTTCTCTCATTTACTTACAAACAAAATACTATTTGAAATGAAAACTGCATTTGCTACAGTGAACCACCAATTTATTGTTCCTTTATGTCATTTTTACAGTATGGCAACTCTGGAGGACCTCTAGTTAATCTGGTAAGTCCAGGTGACTTGGGTTTGGTTTTGTTTTGTTTCAAGAGCTAGTTTGAATTAAGTGGGAGAATACTTTTTTGAGAAGATTCACAGGTCATACTAGCTCCCAGGCACTGAAGCTAACAGTAGGCAGATACCCTGAAGCTAAGACAAACAATGCAAATTAGATCTCAGTTCATACACCGTTGAAAAATATTTTCCCATGAAGCAGAGGAAGTTTTACGCAGCAGTGAGGAAAATGAGATCTGGTAGGAGCAGTTATGCTTGTTCATACCATGAAACCTGAGATGCATGGTAAGGATGTGACCTGGTTAATTGGCACAACTGATTTTAAAATAGATTGCTTTAAACCAGCCCTGATTTTGTAGGTCGGTGAATTGTGGCTGTAAGGGCAGTAGTGACTCCACTGCCTGCTCAGTGGAGGGAATCTCTTGCCGAGTAGTGGGATGGACCTTGGATGAACAAACTGTACTGTAATCTCTCTGGCCATCACAGTTAAATGTGAAAGGGATTGTGAGTCAGAGCCCAGATCCTCACTTACAAGTAATGTTTATATCTTGAGTGGTTACAGCACTCTAAAATTCCTTACACCAGCTTTTAATATGAAATGCTAGGCAGTGAGCTGAATCCTGTCTCTTAGGAGCAAATTAATTGGGTGCTGTCTCCCAACAGGATGGTGAAGTGATTGGGATTAACACCTTGAAGGTCACAGCTGGAATTTCTTTTGCTATTCCTTCAGACCGCATCACTCAGTTTCTCACAGAGTCGCATGACAAACAAAGTAAAGGTAAGGTCTGCAAGAGACAGTGACATCTTCCAATTATTGTCCTCAACTGTTAGTAAAGTGCCAAAATACTTGGGTCTGGGATCCTATTACTGAAAGGAGCAGCATCATTTTACAGTATAGAACACCATAGATTTGGAAATTGAAAACAACTTCCCAGAAGTGGGAAAAACATTTTGATACTCAGACCCCCAAAGAGTAGACAGTATCTGTATAGATCTGGGAAAAAGGGCCTCTGGGGATAGAGGGGACACAGATGAGTCATTAGAGTCTCAAATGATCTTGAGAACAGATGATGGCTTGTTCAAGGAGTCTGATCCTTCTCTTTCACATATTGTCCAAGCAAAAAGGAGATTAAGGTGTACTGTGGAGAATAAGGTAAAAAAAATTTAAAACACTTGTCCATAGAGGGAGTGCAGTGTGTGTGCTATCAGTGAGTGATCTTTATTTTGCCATGGTCATATATGTCACTGCTGTATAATTGGATTTGGTGATTGACTCTTGGACCCCAGTGGAGGAGGAGCTGTGTGCTAATTCCTGAAGAAATGCAGGGGGAAGGGGGGAAGAGGCAGAAAAAAAGAAAGGCCTCTGCACCAAAGAGTGTATAAATCTAAATATACCAGCAACTGACAGCTGCTGTCCTCTGGACTTTATGTGCCTGCCTCCTATCTGTCACACTGTACTAAGTGCCATACTACGTGCTGCACAGCCAAAGCTGATCTAGTAAAGCTTCATCAAGGCCAAGCCTTCCTTTCTCCATTGCTTGCCAGTTTAATCTGTCCACACCCTACTCATCTTGTATCATGACTGTTGGCTGCTGCCTCTCTTGAATCTTTCTGATATTAATCTTGTCTTCTCCTGCGTTCATCCAGTTCCTGATGCCAGGGTTGTTTCCCTACACCAATGTCCTCTCAGTGTTCTCTCAGAGACTGTTATTTCAGAAATTTGCCTTGGTCAGAGGTTTTAAAGCTATGCATCTGCCCATATATTTGAGACCATCACAATTCTGATGGGTCATCTGCCTGTGTATTTGAGACCATCACAATTCTGATGGATCCTCTCATCTGTGTTTTGCTAAATTCCCAAAATTAAATTGTTTTCACTTGTTGATTTATGGGGAAAATAGATGAAAAATTTTGTTAATTATGTGCTGAAAAGTACATTTCAAAGTAGCTGACATCATTTTGTTCTGGCTAAAAAAAATCAAAAAACCTATTTATTCACGCAGGTTACTCACTCTTTGCTGGCTTCTGAGAGAAGCAGGTCTGTGTCATTGGTGATGTTACCCTTCAGAACCAAACGGCTCATCTCAAACCAGGGAGAAGTGATGGCTCACCTGCAGGCATGGCTCTAGGGGCATGAACGCAAGCCTGGTGCAGAAAGCCCACTATCTGCCAGGGGGTTCCTGGTAACTGGGGCTCGAAAGTCAGTGAAGGCCAGAGATGGCACCACTGAAATCAGCCACCTTTGCTCCAGAGAAGGACGAACCTGATGAGCCTAGGCAATTTAAAATTTTTTTTATTTTTTTAACTGGTTTTTTTTGCTCTTGCTTATCTGAAGTACCTCTTGTACTTCTGCTACAGGCAGAAGAATAGTCGTTTAAAGCTCTCAATGCATTGAGAAAGATAATTTCTAGGAGATTTTCACCATATTTGAGACTTAGTTTGCATTTTTTAGGCCTTTAGTAATAATTTTCAGGTTCGTTGTATACACATTTGTTTCTTAACATAAGGAATTTATGTAAGCAGAATTTTTGGGATGTTTTTATCATGTTTTCTTTTGCTCTAATTATGTTTCAGTAGTTTCAGTGGGATCCGCCCTTATGGTACAATTAGGTCATAGAAATAAGTTTAAGCATATTACCATTTTGCTCTAAATATCATATTGCCTGAAGACGATAAAATTCCCTTAGGAAATGGCTCTCTCCAGATTTACTCTGGCTTATAGGAGATACTCAGAATATTGTTTAATAAGCTTGACCTTAGTCTTTTAAATCTCAGTTGATCAGATAATTACCAGTTTTATAGAGAAGGCTTATATTTTTGAAGTCACATCCATTATATAACTGAAAATATATGATATATTGAAGTAGAGGAAAGATGAGAAAAAGGGAGGAGAGTGTGGCATTTGAATGAATTACTTGCACTGAATATTCTATTTTACCTAATGCATGGGTAATAATAGTACCTAATGTATTTTTTACCAAAGATTTATCACAGTCTGCATAGAGATATTTATCTGTTGAATGGTCTAAAAGCCTTTGCTAATTTTGGATTTATGAATAATAGTGTTAACCTCTTTTTATAGTTAGAGATTCCTAAACTGGTGCATGAAGTTCAGTGTCTCCACCTATATCTCAGTTTTGACCATCTGTGTGTTCTCTTTTTACCTCTGGAAGTGACCTGTATGCTTAAGCATGAACTCATTTTTTACTTCAGTGATTTTTCTTTGTATCCCGTAGGAATTTCTCAGTTTCAGTCTTGGCTCTGCCATCTATTCCTAGTTTAGACTTGAGCAGAACAGTAAAACTAGAAACTGTTCAAACTTGGATCCTCTAGGATGGAAGACAGTAAGTTAGCAATTTGACAAAATATTAAAGAGAAAATCCACCCGAAGAGATCAGGCTGACCTCTTGTAGAATGTTAACAGAAAAGTGAATAAACCTTGTTTCAGATGGGCAGGGTGCGATGGGGGAGTTCTGTGTTGGCCACACCCAACAAGTCATTGATGTGTATCCTCACTTACATCCCCAGAACACTTTATTAGTTGTGTTGAAACTGTATGCTTACCTGGGTATTTGTATGATTATTACAGGTAATTATTACCAATAGTCATGGGGGCTGAAAAAAAGACTTTCTGAGCGTACATTTGGACTACTGATTAAGTTCAGCCATGCAATTTGTATGGAAGGTACATGGCACATAATTCAGAGTTACAGACTCGAGCTGTTTTCATGGTTTCTGTTTGGCAGTGGAACGTCTTAAGTGCTTTCAGGACTGCTTATGCAACCTGCCAGCCTATCTTAAGTGCAAAAGGGTGAGCAGAGGAGTAGGAGTTATGCCTGCCGCTTGAATAAAAAGTGCAGGATTCCTTTCTTCACTCAGAGATCTTGGTGATATCCTGACCCCACTGAAGTCAACTCCAGTGGAGATACTCAAGTGCCAGAGTTACTCATGCCCATAAGAGTATGAGTACCTGATGCCTTAATTTGGATTTATCAGCTCTTTTTGCCAGTTTATAAGTCATAAACACTTCTGCCTTCAGCCTGGGTTTATCTGTCTGGTTTGTGTCTCTATTCTTACAAGCATCATTAAAAAGCATCATTAAAAAAAAAAAAAAAAAAAGAAAAATAGCAAATGCTTTCCTTAGTGTGGAAGAGAAATCTCCGTAAATAGTGAACTGCTGCTAGATACTTCGGGTCAGCTGCTTGTGACTTTCTATTAACACAAAACAGATTTAAGTTTAAACTAATGGCTGAGGCTGGTTTGCTTGAATTTGTACCACTGGAATCAGTGTTTAATCTGGCCTGGTGTTTACAGAAACAAAATGCGATTTGAATTTCTCACTCTGCTGTGCTCTGCTCCAGCTTTGAGCTGCAGTGGTTTCACATTTGTTCAACCTGATTGTTTCAACATATTAACCTTCTTATAACTACGGCTGGGACTTCACCCTGGTGACGTGCTTTTTAGATTTATGGTCTCACTTAATTCCAGTTCTCGTAACTATTTTTTCTTCTGCCTCATGATTGCACAAATTGCCAGAATGACAGGTTTGGAGACTTTTTATTCACAGAGCAGATGTAATGTGGCAGTGGTAGTCCCAGGTGCCACATACGGTGCTGCCAATGTGACTTAACCCTGACGTCAAAATGCCTATCCCCTGGGATGCTAAAACACTGGAACTGGTTGTCTGTGCCTGTTCGGTCTCTGCAAATACTTCTAATAAACTGAACAATTACATTCCCTCTAATAATTGTTGATGAAAAATTTGGGGGTTGTGTGAGATGTTTGGGTTAAATTTGAATGGAATAGACTTTTGCAAAACAAAAGGCCTACAGTTTCTTTACCTGTATATGGACATATGAAATGGCCGGGGGGTGGGAATGGAAAGAATGTAGACTCTGCTGCTAAAATGATCCGTAGCTATTAGTTTTACTTTTTACAGTAACCTGCTAGTGTTAGAGTATGAGCCGCTGTTTGCAGTGTGTCACACTTACTGAGGAGAGAGGGATGAAGGCCATTTTGAATTTTAATGCGTGACAGAGGGGAGATAGTACCCCAGGCTGCCCAGAGATGAAGGTAGAATGAGACTTGTGACCAGATTATTTTCTTTTCTCAAAGACTTATTTCCGCATGTATCATTAGCCACTGGGGAAATAATTCCTTTTTAGATCAGCGGCATTTCTGCTGTGGTTTTTCATTCTTGCCCAATCTTCTCCTTACTGTTTTGTTTCTTTCAGATCAATTTCTTTTCTCCCTTCTTTGATTTTCATTTTTCTTTCATGTAAACATGCCTAACTCAGGCCCCGGAGTATGCTTTGTGCCTCTGCGTATCTCTGCATCGTGCAGGCAATGACCAGCAGCAAACTGTTTAATGCAGACAGTAAACTGTCACCAGAAAGTGTCATCTATGCACGTCATGAAGACAACTTCATCATTTAGCTGGCCACATTGCGGGGGGAGGGCAATTATTTTCAGGTGGGAGTGTTATCACCTTAAACTTAAATTTATGCCATGTAGACTAGAGAAGCACTATGAGAGCACTAGTTCATGGCCATGGGCGAAGCTTTTGAGACTTTAATTGTGAGTAATTGGACTTAGAATCATATAATCATAGAATGGTTTGGGTTGGAAGGGACCTCGAGGATCATCTAGTTCCAACCCCCCTGCCATGGGCAGGGACACCCTCCACTAGACCAGGTTGCCCAAAGCCCCATCCAACCTGGCCTTGAACACTGCCTGGGATGGGGCCTCCACAGCTTCTCTGGGCAACCTGTTCCAGTGCCTCACCACCCTCACAGGGAAGAATTTCGTCCTAACATCCAATCGCAATCCCCCCTCTCTTAGTTTAAACCCATTCCCCCTTGTCCTGTCACTGCACTCCCTCATAAACAGCCCCTCGCCAGCTTTCCTGTAGGGAAATTAGGTATTGAAAGGCCACGATTAGGTCTCACCAGAGCCTTCTCTTCTCCAGGCTGAACAACCCCAGCTCCCTCAGCCTGTCACTTCTTTGTGACACTCTTACTATAGCTGATTTTGATCTCATTAGTTTCACTTTAAAATACCAGAGAACCAGAACATTTCAGGGAAAAGCAGGGATGACAGTTACAGATGGAAAATTGTTCAGAATGTAGTAAATCCAATATTCAGTATTTGACATTTTCACTGACACTAATGGGAATATTGGACATGCATAAGATTCAGGACTAACTCCTTTACTTGGGACTATTTTTCTTGGAAAGAGAAGAGTTTGAGGAGACTGTACATCTCCTTTTCAACCTTTTTCCTCACATGAGAACATGGAGAAGCTCAAAGAAATTGTGAAGTAGTTATGCTGGAACGAGTCAGGGGAAATATTGTTTCACACCGGATATAACTAACTACTGAAGCACTCACTTGAGGAAGTCATCAAACTGCATTTTTTTTTTTTTCAGAAGACAGCTGTGCATTATCAGCCAACTACAGAAATGTGGTGCTGTTCCTAAAGGAGTGAGTTTTCACCATTTAAAATTCTGTAGAGTCCTGGCTGACTTCTGTGGGTTTTTTAAACCCTGTTTTTAATTTTTTGGGATAGAAATACTAATGCATTTGTATCATCAGTGTGAATATTTTGGTTGTTCTTTTTCTGAAAGGTGGCAATTTTAATTTCTTTAAATCCCATTTCTACATTTCAGTCAGAACACCATATGATGAAATTGTCTTGACCAGTTTCAGATGAAGTGATGGTTATGAAATTTTCTGTTTACTGAAGTCATGTGATACTCGATCACAGAAATTTTCCTGAATTTCCTGAAGGAAAACTCATGAGGAATGTAAATGAGCTTCCCTCCTGCCCTCACTTGCAGGGAGAGGGGTTGCCATTTTTCACACCATGGCTAACCAAAATAAAAAATGACCTCGGTGCAGATGTGCATGATTTCTGTTTAATTTTGTTAAAAGCTGATACATCCTATTTTAACTGGCAGGTATTTTGGGTCATCAAAGCAGTTACTTTTGTCAGTGTTTGCGTAAATTTCTTAAATATTCTCTGTGTTATTTTCAGATGGGAAGAAACGTTTCATTGGCATCAGAATGCTGACCATAACACCTGCGTAAGTATCTTTAAAAGGTAACCTGTATGATCAGGCATACAAAATGTGGTCAGTAGTGGTTCAGAACTTCCTCATTCAACTTTCATTATAAATCTCCAGACAACCCAGAAAGGTGCATTAGCTTCTACGACGTCTGCAAAAATTTTAATGGTATTGGTGAAATATGTGTTCTGAGACCTGGAAAATCACTGAGTCATTCTCTAAGTACTGATAACGGTGGATGCCCTGTTGATAGCTGAGGGAAATTAGGAAGAGCTTGAATACTGGTTTTGATTCTTGATAAGGTTGTCTGGAGTTACACCAGGTTTTATGTGACCTTTAAACAAGCTGCTGCTTTCAGGTGACTGTGAGTGCCAGTACCAGATTAGCTGCCTGAGGGTTTGCTGGTGGTTTTATCAGTGCCAGTGGAGTCCATATGATGTGAGATGTGGTGCCTAACCGTTATCTGGAAAGAAAGTAGTTGCTAAAGTGCAGAACTAAAGTTTCATGCCTCTGAGTTAACAAAGCCAGAATATGGACACCTTCCTCCAATTCCTTACTGTCTTTTCTCTCTCACACTGCTTTGTGTCTTGCTGTTACCCGGATATATTCTGGGATAGCAAATAAAGGTTCTTACACTTGTGTTCATTCCCAGCAGTAGGCACATTTCCAATGTGGTGGTAGGCTGCAAAATTAAACAAGACAATTTCCAGCTGCGGTTGTACTAAAGCCATCTTTATTTATTGAGTTACACTCTTGCAATCCTCCTCAAAGAGTCGGATCCTCAGCTGGAACACATCAGTGTAATGGCGTTAACATCACCGGGCCACCACGGAGGGAGAGAAGCTCAAAATGTTTCTCTGTGTAATTGGGAAGTGAACACCATGTGAGATTTTACTGCTTTTGTGGCATCTAATGAAGCACTGTAAGTTGTCTCCAGGCCTATTTCCAGGAAAAGACTACTTCCCTTGGTGTGATTGCTTTAGTTGTTTAATTGTTAGCTTCCTCAGTACAAAATCAACTGAATTGAAGCTGTGTGCAGCCATTTTGGCTTGCTTTCCCTCCGAGGGACCCCAGGTTTTCATGGCAGACAGCAGGGTAATCCATCATTAGTTTAAAACCCTGTCTTTCTGGAAATGGGTTTTAACCCACACTATACACAGACCTGAAATCATGTCATCTCCTCAGAAATGAGAGGATGTTTTTAGAGGCTCTGTTGCACCTGGTTCCTGTCTTCTTTCTTTAGAAAGGGGTGCACTAACAATTCCTCAAGAAAACTTGTGGAAGCTGAAGTTTCCTTGGAGAACTCTTACAGTTCTGATTATCTGATCACTGAATCAGAATCAAAAGCTGTATTTTTCTAGATAAAAACAAATGAAGAATGACCTGTAAAATAAAAGAAGCAAAATCATTAGTAAATTTCTGCCCCATCCTCAGCATAAATTCTTTGGGGTGGAATGTCCCTGTACAGCACCTGGGACAGAGAGTCCTGCTGTCCTTGCGCTCTGCCCTCCTGTCCCTGTGCTCTTCTGCAGTGCTCTCGCTGCTACTGCTACAAATAGCAAAAGTCAGGTTCTTGCAGGAGATGTACAAGACCATTGAATGCAGCATGCTTTGCACAGGTAAGTAGTTTTGACTCGCTTAAAATCTGTGCTACTTGTTTCAATGCAAATTCAAATCTCCTATATTCTCATCACAACAATCAGGGGCAAACAACTGTTAAGTCATTCATCCAAAATTGAGAATAAATAAATAATAAATTTTTAATGTCGCTGCTTTTATAGTGGAATCAAATGCTACGTAATTTTGTTCTTTTAGCTTGGTGGAAGAACTGAAGCACAATAATGCTGATTTTCCTGATGTCAGAAGTGGAATTTATGTACACGAAGTTGTTCCAAACTCACCTTCTCATAGGTATGTAGAGCACGTTATTTTCTTCACCATAAATAGATCTCCAAATTGATACTAGTAGGTAATGTTTCTATTTATATTCATATTCAAGTACTTCCTCATACCAGTCTTGATTTGTATTTAAACAATTAAAAATTGTGCTTCTAGGTTAAAAAAAAGTTCTACTTACACCTGCGAAGTGTAATATTTCAAAATCAGAACTTTTAAAATTGCTTATGAAACACCAACAGTGTGCGGATTTAAAGTCACCCCGAATACAGTGAACCAAATTTGGTTTTGAAAAGTATGTTGAATATTAATAAATAGAAACTTGCATTGAGTTTAAACAAGAAACAGGATAAAACACCGTCAGAGATAGTTTCTTTTTTACAGAACAGTTGGAAAATAAGTAAGACATTTCTACAAATTACTTTAGGAATTTTTAAGAAAATGCAAATGCAATAAAAGCAGCTATTCTGGATTACATTTGAGCAGCAAGAGAGAAAGAATTTACCTATAGTCCAGTTGGTACACTTTGCTCATCGTCAAATGTTGAGAGTGGTTTCATTTCCAATGCTTGAAGGACATACCGGAGAGATAAAAGGATGTTCTTGCAGATGGGTGGAGTGGAGTGAGTCAGTCACGGCTAAAAGTCTGTTCTCTTTTCCTTTACTGTAGTTTTGTGGAAGTCAGAGAGAAAGCTAGGCTGCTTTTACTGGCGGTGTGGTTTTGCTGTTCTAGAAGAAAATCCTCAATGAAATATTGCGAGCCTGACTGGCAGTACTAGCTAAATGCACAATTATTCTTTCTCAGTCAGAAGGGTGGAATTTCCCTTCAATGGAAACTAAAACAAGTAAAAATTTACCTCATCATCTAAAGGGGTGGTGAATAGTCTTTGTACTTCTTCTCGGCATAGAACACGTACTTACTGCCTTTTTCCTCTTGTCTTGGCAGAGGAGGGATCCAGGATGGAGATATTATTGTTAAAGTCAATGGGCGTCCTTTGATGACTTCCAGCGACCTGCAAGAGGCTGTGATGAATGAGTCACCTCTACTACTTGAAGTTCGAAGAGGAAATGATGACCTGCTATTTAACATTGAGCCTGAAGTTGTCATGTAAATAGAATTGAGGAAGTTCTCACCATAATTAAACTCACTTATTCTGGAACACTAGATACCTCCTTTACAGCTACAATAATTATACTTCCTGTTGACTAATGACAAGGTGGACTAACTTAATTGCCTGAGCCATTTCTGTACATAGTAGCTAGAATGAATTCAATTATGCCTTTTATAGATTTAACTTTCAAAGAAATTTAAGAACTCTGTTCCAGGGAGGAGGAGGAAAACAAATTTCAGGTAGCTGGTAAAAATGGGCTCTACTTCCAGTTCCTGCAGGTTCAGAGCAGATTCAGTTCTGCATTTTGAAAGACCAAAATACTACTGGAAGTGAGGAAGCATACTGAAAGGGGAAATTATTCTTGAACTGCAATCATAGCTGTAGCAGAACCAAGCTATTGCAATGCACAACTGAGTTTTGGTTGTTTTTTTTCTAATGTAACATTTTCAATGTGAAACTAGTATTGGCACAGCTTGTATTTGTTCTTAGTGCTTGTATGCTACATGTCAGTGCAGGTAGACTAAATCTGTAAATATCGAAAGGAACAAAAATGGTATCAGGCTATAGAGTGTTACACCTAGGTCATGCGATTTTTGGAATATAGTAAATGATTCTTATAGAATTAATGCCTTATTATATATAAATCAAAACGATGTGCTGAACAAAGTTAAGTTTGAGAAAGTGCACAGTTTTTTAAGAATTTGATACAAATTAGTTTTGCATTTTACTGGTAAGCTTTGCTGTAAAATTGTTATACTACTTTTGGCTTGTACTGTGTATGTTTCTACTGTAAGGAGATTAAAGTTTACACAAGTAATGTGTTGGTGTAAGCCTCTTTTTTAAACAAGTGTTTCTTCCCTCCTTCTTCAGTCAAACTGGAACAGACTCTTCCAAGAGAAAAATTTCTTACAGAAAATTGGGCCCCAGTGTTACGAAAAGCCTTTGCAGCCCTATGGTATGATTATTCTGCCCTTATTTAGACTGTGTTTAGAAACCCTTTGCACACAAGTAATTTAGTTACACTTTTTTCATATTTATGAATTGTGCTTTGATGTCATTTAGAGAGTATCTAGTTGGGATCCTGTTGTCCTCGTTCTGCCTGTACATGACAAGAAGCAGAAAAGAAGCACTATTAACCCTGGTTTACAGCTAGAGCATGTGAGACTTTCATGTAATAAACCAGGGACAGAAACTGCTAAGAGCTAAATCCAGATGTAGGTATCCTGAAGCACAGCACCTCCTCTGTCAGTGAGTATTGCTGCCCTTCCCAAGGAGACAGAGGAGTATCTCTGTCTGCAGCATTCTCCACAGCAAGCCATGCTTTCTGGGCTTGGTTCGGGTGTCTCTGTTTAACTCCTTTTTGCATCAGAGTGTATCTCTGGGGCAGCTAGAACCTTCCCTTTAGGATGCCATCACGTCTGGCCTTTTGGCTATACGGACTGGCCTGTTCATGAGAAGCCTCGCACCTTCGGGTGTGCACGGCGCCAGACGTGCAGTGAGGAGCAGTCTGGTCATTGCTTGCTGGTGGCTGTGACTGCAGCTGTACGGTTGAAAGGGGGATGGTGTATATTCCTCATAAAACTGAATACTGTTTCTTTGCATCACATTATTGCCCATGCCTTTAATGCTGTCACTCGAAGAGCAGCTGTTTTCACCCCTCCAACAAAAGATCCTTAGTTGTGCCCGTTGACTATTCCATATTCAGGGGGATCAACTCCTTTCCATTAAGATACAACCTTACCATCCAGGCTTGCAAAAAGCGTTAGTGTGTTCAGCACGTAGGACAGCCGTGGCACGCAAAAGGACACCGTCCTGGCTAAAGTCAGGCCTATCCATACCCGCGTACCGCATTAGGGCTACCGTTTCACAGTTTGTGAGGGCTGTTTGTTTGTGTCCATTGATTAGTGTTGGACAAGGTAAAATATTTACATGAGTGTGTTGCTACTGTTTCAGATTTTTGACCGTGAATTGGTAATCACAGAGTGATTAGCTTCTCTCATTGTAAGATAAACTTTTTTGACTTCCAGATAACACGTAATGATTTTGAAATAAATCGCATAACAACTCGTATTGCAGCAATGGTCAGTAGAGTCTGGAAGTGACATAGCAGCATTAAAATTGGAATTATGCTGTTGTTGGCACTGGCTGGGTGCTTTGGCCTTTCAATCATGACACTGTATGGAGGGGAGAAAGGCTGTTTCCTTACTCGTCAAAAACTGCGGTGTTCTACCAACAGTTCCTCTCTGCTAAAATTTCTCTGACAATCTTGTGGGGCTTGCACATCTAACCGCCTGCAGGTGCTGTGAATCATAATAATAATAGTCAGATGAGATTCTTTCAGAGAAATCGTTGTCATTTCCCTTGGCCGCAGGAGCATCATTTCAGCAGTGGTGTGACCCCGAACACCTGGGATGTAAGAGCAGACTTTATTATTGTCACTCACCCCCCTGGCATGGGCCAGAGCTGCAGAGGTTGATTGCTCCATCTTGTAATAGAGTCAGCGTCTACCCATGCCAGCAGTTAACATTAAGTCCGTAACACAACCTTGCTCTCTTTGTTTCTTGGCTGAGACAAAATAAAACGACAGTAGCTCTCTCAACTCCCGTTACAGGCAGTTACTGGCTGTGTCTCACGGGGGGGGGGGAAAGTTACAAAAGTGTGATCTTGATCTCTCAAAGAAACTGGCAGCTGCGGCTTTTCCAAATCAAGGTTGGGTCAACAAGATTTAATGGTTTTGATATTCATTACTCTGACCACTCTTTTATTACCATAAAGATTTCTCTTCATTATTTCTGCAAGGCCTAATCAGCAAAGTAAGGAGAGAGGGAGCCCAGCAGTGACAATATGGGAGACATGAGCACTGCAGGGCGTTTCCATGCTGCAGCCCAGCAGGGTCTGCAGTGGGAGCCAAACCCCCCTGGGGAGCTCTCTCGCGCCCGTACCGCTCATCTCTGCCTGCTGGGCGACGTAAAGACATTTCAGGCTCGATGTTCGGCAGAAGAGGGATGAGAGACCGCTGTGTGTAATACAACTCCATTCATAAACAGAGGTGGTGGCTGTTGGGAAGACAAGGTGTGGGTGAAGCAGAAAACAAGAAAGGGAAACAGCACACAGTAACAAGAAAATAATTATATTATTAGGAAATATATTTTTAAGAGGAAGGAAAGTCTGTCTGTTAGCTTCTTTCTTATAATTAAACAGGCATGACGCTGGGCCCGGCTGCTGCTACTTCAGGACCATTTCTGCAGCGATGGCATCTTAAATTTATCTCTGTACCCTCAGAGCAGTTTGGGATGGGAGGGAAGGCTAACATCCCAAAACACCAGTGACTCTCCCCAAGAGGAAACAATCATGGAGAGCAAGCCTTTGGACTGCAGTCAGTGTGGCACACACCGTGTCACCTTGCCTGGGCACCACGTAGCACCTCCTACGGCTGGTTATTTGTGGCTGTCTGCTCCCGCACTACACAAGTGCTCCATCGCACTTGTACCTCTGATTCCAGTCAAAAAATACGATGTCACTGGAAAAAGAGGCACTTCCCACCTGCAAGCAAGGAAAGACAAGGGAATTCCTTCCCTTCCAGCAGATCCTGTAGCTCTGTCAGGGAACTGGAGGTGCATGTGTCTTGGGGCTTGCCTGTGTGTAGAAGGCTGGCAAAGCAAGCTGGTGATTTACAGGCAGTGGCCACCAAGCTGCATGGAGCACTCCCATGGTCCTGCAGTCGTACCTGCTGCAGCTCCAGGAATTTTGGCCTGTGGGGATCTGAAAAGGCTTGAAAAGGCTGCAGAAACGTCACACCAAAAATCAGTGCACAGTGGCTCTTCTGCATAACCTGTTCTGTGCCTGCCATTCTGTATATCCTGCACGAGCTACTCTGCACAGCCACGCACCCAGCCAGCAGTCCCTCCCTTCTATCCATCTCTTGTGACCGCCTGGGCACCAGCTGCTCCGGGCAAAGCCTTCTGCACGGCTTCTTCCACAGGGGATGTTTCGCGCTCCTGCATTTTGCCCTCCGCAGCAGCTGCTGTTTGCTCCACCGGTTTTGCACCAGCTCTTCTGGACCACCATGTATCCCAGACAGCAGTCTCACACTCCTTTAGTTTTGTTTTGACTGCTTGTTTCTTGCTTGAGGCTTTGTTGGTTTAGCAGAAATCCGGAAGAAAGAGGAATTTGGGGGTTTTTGTTTTCCCAAGCTCTGAAGCCTGGAGTGCTATGCTGAGCATGCCCATAGCGTAATACTAGGGCAGTGGGCTGATGAAAAGCTTATTTAACCACAAGACCCTGCAAGATATAGAAGGTGATGCTGCCTCTGTTTAGGCACCGCCAGTCAGGATCGGGTGTTCAAAGACATGTGAGGTTGAGGGCTTATCCCAGAGAGGGTGTGTATGGACAGTA
The DNA here is from genome assembly GCA_013399095.1 of Psophia crepitans. Taxonomy (NCBI): domain Eukaryota; kingdom Metazoa; phylum Chordata; class Aves; order Gruiformes; family Psophiidae; genus Psophia; species Psophia crepitans. The sequence goes on from VWZZ01001519.1 coordinate 438,386, forward strand.
TGGGTATGCTTTCTGTACCCACATGTGGGACTGGACTCTGAGGATTGCTTTGAAGTAGGAAGAAGATTTAAAAAGGGAAGGGAAAGGGGGTGTAGCATGTTTATTTTATTTCATTCCCATTATTTACTTGGGTTTCTGTAATCTTCATTTAACTGGATATGCCTGGGGAACACATCCAGGTCTCTGTTTGTTCCCATCCCTCTTCCCACAGCAGATTATTTTTGCACTTCGGTGTTCTGCAAATAGTAGATTTGGTCTTTTATCCAGACCTTCCCAGTGCTTGTGTCAGCAGACACAGCTTGGTGGGGTTTCACTGTAGAAGAAATTTCCAAGTCATGCCATGGGTTGTAAATATGAGCAGATGGGAGAACCACCAGCAGTTAACGCAGCGTTGCTTAGAAGATCTTGCTGGCTGGTCCAATTCTTTATCTTCTGGCAAACATGTGCAGCAATGTTATATTGCATTTTTTCTACTAAGAATGCTCAGCGGCATATTCACTAGCACTGAACTAATGCTTGGGGAGCGTGGACCGTGGATACAGGAGTGGAGCTTCAGGCTGCAACAGTCACAAACAAAAAGAAGAGGAAAAATATATTTGTTTTTTCTCTTTTGATTTTTATCCTCTGGGAAGAAAGGTCAGACAGAGCAGGTCTCCTTTCATCCTCCCTTCCTCTTCCCCTCCTTGTCTGTCAAAAGACTCCCCCGGAGACTGTGAGAATATGTCAATATTAAACAGCATTTTCCCTATAAAGATCTCTGGAGAATAACAGAAGCAACATATTGCTCTTCATTTCTTCAACAAACACTGGCCAGGCACTCGCAAACAGCCAACTGAGGCACAGTCAGGAAAAAACAAGTTCTTAGAGGAAGCAGTCGCCAAGGAAAATAACAGGGCAGCACGAGGGGTTTGGTGACGCAGCTGCACAGCTGCTAAGTTCAATGACTTCTCAATTGCCTCCATCTGAAGTTGTGTTCCACTATTAAATGAGCTTCTGCCTCCATGACTATAAATAGCCAGGCACAATGATTTGCTGCTTGAAATCCCAGAAGCAGCTTGGGACAAAAAAAGCCAAACCAAACCCTAACAACTAACCCAACACACAACAAGAAAACAAGAAGCCATCAGCTATCTTCTCCGTAAGATCCTAAATGTCAAAGAGACACAGTGAAACTGGAGAGCATAGTGCTAATGCTTTCAAAGATGACTTTCTAATGTCTTGGTTGACCAAGATTATGATCAGTGCTATAGCAGTAGTGCCAACTGGTCTGTCCTTCTGTGGGAGAAGTACACCTCAGGATTGGTGTCATACAGACTGCAGGTAGATGTCCCTTAGTGTCAAAGGAAGGAAACAGTAGCTTTCCACTTCTCAGAACGCAGAGGTTCAAAACAGGTCCAGAAAATTGTATCCTAAAAATATTTACTACAAAGCCTCCTCCCCATAAAGAAGCCTCAGGTGACCAGAGCTGATGCACACATCTGTGCTGTACAGATCCCAGGTTAGGTGAGATGACTTTCAATCCTACAATCTTAAACCAATTTCAGAATAATGAAGGTTTTGCCTCTGGTTAGTGGTGAAATTTTAATCCTAATTTTGAATGAATGGAAAAAAATCTCAACTTTGTCTCATGTCCAGCAGAACTAATCCATAAAGTTCTGGGGCACTGGGAGAAAGGAACTCTTTCTGAGCGTAGTAATATGGGATATTTCATGGTATTGTCTAGGTTTATCTACAAGAACGTGGGGCAGGTTTTTCAATCAAAGGTAGCAAAATGAAGGATCCTGCCTCACTAGGGTGTCAAGCTCACCACACCGTGACACGCCAACCACAGCCACCTACCAAAAATTATCTGATTAGAGTTTGAAATGAATTAATTACATTTGCCCATCTAGCTGTTTCTTTCCTGTCTATAAATCCAGATGCGAGGAGCATACAGGTAAACCACCAGAAATGCTCCCAAATACTTTTTTTTTATGTACATAAAAATATTTGAGCCCATCGTGCTGGTAGACTTTGTGGTGAGACATGAATACTGTTTCCCACTGCAAGTTGCGCAGGTCACCTGCAAGCTGCGTATCCCACACATGAGGGGCGTAAAGCTGCCAGTTGTGCCTCTACAGAAAGACTTCAACATCTGAAATATGTTGCTCCTCTGGGACTAAATAGTACCGTTTTGGTGTACTAAAATATTGCCATTCTGGCCCATAAATCTTACAATGAAATCCCCCATCTAGGGAAAAGCAGAGAAAATCTTGTGGCAGGTTAAGGGAGTTCTGCTGTTTTGAAAAGCCCTTTACAGCTTCTCCGTGGTTTGGGATGTCCGATGTTTTATGAAGAGAAGAAATCAGTGGGCAGAGTTTGAGGAAGTGATGAGAGGTGCCGTGATAAATATATACCATTGTTTCATGTTGGGTTTGGTTTGGTTTGTTGTTTTTTTTTCCCCCAAAGTTCTGTACATATGGTCAGTGTTTTTGACAGTTTTGTGAGTGAGATTGCAAGAAAATTCTCTGCCTTCTTGCTAATTGACGTCATTAGTGTTATTGCTATGATGCTAAACAACCACAAACAGAAATTGGATGTGGTATGAAAGTTGAGGTAGATACATGAGTAAATCCTGGCAAATTGAAAAAGAGCAGCCTCTGACAGCAGCCTGGCAAACTTCTGTAAATCACTGCCCCCCCTTTAGAATAAAGCAAGCTTCGTTATACCACTGAAGCAATTTAGTATTTTCGTTGAAAAGAAAAATCATAGATTTTACACATTTTGCACTGGTAAGCATTACAGATTTGCCTTAACTTGGAACAATATTTGCAAAACTTACTTTTCAAACTGTTTTACCCCAAAACATGGTAAGTAATTAAATAAAAACAGTGTTTTCTTAAAATAAATGTGAATCTTGTCTAAGATTATTATTTAGAAGGGCAGTATTTTCATAACACAACATTTATTTTGCATAGTACTGGGGAAATTTGACTCAGCAGAGTCAATTGCTAACACTGTTAACCCTAGCGGCATGGAGTCAGGTTCTGAAGTGAAAGACTAAGGCATGGATGTCCAATAGAGGATACCTGAAAGTCAGCTTGTCAGCTAGCAAAGTCCTTCCGTGTCCTTTGGGTAGATTTCTGCGATTCCCCTGGCTGCTGCAGGTCAGGCATACATATGCCTCTATATGTGAACGCTGTGAGAGGCGGCAGTGATTGCTATTAATTACAATGCCTGGGAAGAAGTTATCTCCCCCAGCTTGCTGAGCAAAGACCTTCCTCCACCTGACCAGATTTGAGAACATGCTTCTGCAGATGACAAATCAGCATAAAATACAGTGTTTCCTTTTCTCTAGAAAACTCTGATTCCTGTTTAACGACACCTACATTCCTCTTCTAACATGCAAAAAATTTGCTACAGTTATCATCTCGTTCAGGTCAGTGAAGTCTGGGAGGTAGACGAAAGAGATGCTCAAGCTTTAGAAGGTCAGTGAGATACCCAGGAGTTGTGCATTCAAAAAATCTTAGATTTTGGACAAAAGGAACTGTTGATACATTTTCATTTTGCATGTGAAACATGGGTTTATAGTCACAGATGCACCCTATGTGAAATCAAGCTTCTGTGGTCCTTTTTTTTTACGGGAAAAAGAGAACAGAAGAAGTCAAAGAGTGAAAAAAGAACTGTGCGGCATCCCGCTTGCTTTGTTAGCATGGAGGGAGAAGAAGAAGGGAAAGGCAATCGTGGCCTGAAGTGTCAGCTAGCTCTTCCTGGATTTAGGAGTGGTTGGATGATGCAAAGGTTTATTTAACTGTCTGTGTCTTTATAGAGCCCCATTCCTATGGCATTTGAGGTCCAGATTCTCCAGAAGATGTAGGTGGTATGCCATGAATACCTTATAGATTACATGATTCGCTGTGTGTGGCTCATGGGTACTACATTTCCTAGAGCCTGACCATAAGACAAAATTTATATGCGTGTGGCAATGTCTGACACCACAGCACTGGTTTGTGTCCTGATTTAGGGGAGAAAAAGTCAGAATGTAAATACCTTTCTTGGAGCGTAGATTTCCCGCAAGTTCATCTTAATGCTTCCAATCACAGCGACATATTTTGGTATTCATTTACTTCTCTAAACACATAGAAGCAGCTCAGCCAGAGAGAAAATAATTTGCATCACAGAGAACCTGGATTGAAGGTACGGCATTTGAGGTGACACTTTTATTTCACATATTATAAAGCACAGAAATGTGTTATTAAGTAGATGATCTATCTGAATCCCACACCCTATATAAGTAGTAGGTAAATAAATCTTACCAATACCTGGCAAGCAAAAGACAAGCATATTTTGACATTTTACACAATTTGTCAGATTTTTAATAGCAGCTATGTATTAATAAGGGAAAAAAATGTGATTTCACTCTGTAGTAAGTCAAGCTAAAATTGCAACACACTGAGAATCTGCTTCATGTCCAGTTTTTAAATTTATACAAAACAGGAAAAAGCTGCATGAAATTAAATCTTATTTTTTAATGATGTGTAGCAGAAGTGTTTCTGCTGTTAGCACCAAAAATACTTCAGCTCATTCTCACTGGTAACTCCCCACCTCTATTTGTGCCAACATTAACAAATAGCAAGTCATATTGATTGTAATGTACTACACAGGATAGGTTTGCTTTAGATTTAAATTCTCACTTAAAAACAGAAAAAAACACCCCAGTCAGTGTGCTATTTAACTTTCTTTTTGTGTGTGTGTGCAGAGATTAGGAGGATTAGAAAAGAGGGTCTTAGCGGCATAGAGGGTGTTTTGGGTTAAACTCAACATCTAATCCCATGGCTGTAGCAATAGTATTATGAAAAATAATTTTTCAGCTGCTATGGTAAATGTTTCTAAAAACAGAGGAGAGCTTTACAATCTGTTAGAACAATGAATCAAAATAACTCCACTCATTTTCCATGTTCAGTCTCAAGAGTCTTGGTAAACACCACGTTAGCTCATTCGAAACCGGAGAATGATTGACAACGTAATGCAACCAAAACCCTGACAGAGAAAACAGGTAGATTAGTTATTCATTAAATTAATAGTCATCTACTCCTCGGAGTTCCAGTCACCAGAGCTGGGACTGCTTAACAAATAAACTGTACGTGGGTCCAGCACAAGTACACCACAGAAACCTACGGCCGGATCCTAAAATCTGTAAAGGAAAACCTATGCTTGATGTTGAGCACGATTAATACATTGGTGAACATTGAAACGTGGTCCGTGCTGGAGTTCTCATGAGCTGAATATTAAAGCATCTCTCCAAATCTCTGCAAGTGAGTGATCACAATTTGCCAGTCCAACACGTATTTCATCCGATGTTGGTAGCAAGTCCATAGCAGCCCTGATCTTATGAGTGAATAAGACACAGCACACACGTCTAATTAACTCCAGGTTATATATACTATAAAACACACACGACATATTCACATGTTTTCATTTTGCATGAACATATATAATCTATGCACGTATGACATACAAAAGGAGAAATTAATATAAATAAGAATATAAAAATTGTAGAAGTATTTAGCAGAGGAATGCAAAGATGAAAGATGATTTCTATCACTAGCAGACTTTAACAAATCTGGCCCTGAGAACGTGAAAAGAGCTGTCCTTAACCTTGATCAGTTAAAAACCCTCATGGAAGTATTGGCAATAATGCAGAAAAAATAATCTTAACTGATATTTCCTTCTGTGATTAGTACAGAATATTTCTCAAGTGAGATAATCATAGAATCAGAGAGTCAGGTAGTTTGGAAGAGACCCTTAAGATCATCGAGCCCAACTGTAAACCTAGCACTGCCAAGTCCACCACTAAACCATGTCCCTAAGCAGCACATCTGCATGTCTTTTAAATACCTCCAGGGATGGTGACTCAACCACTTTCCTGGGCAGCCTGTTCCAGTGCTTGACAACCTTTTTGGTGAAGAAATTTTTCCACCGGGCAGCTTTCCAGCCACTCTTCCCCAAGCCTGTAGTGTCACAGGGGGTTGTTGTGACCCAAGTGCAGGACCCAGCACTGACCTTTGTTGAACCTCATACAGTTGGCCTCAGCCCATGGATCCAGCCTGTCCAGATCCCTCTGTAGAGCCTTCGTACACCCCAGCGCATCAACACTCCCGCCCAACTTGGTGTCACCTGCAAACTTAGCAAGGGTGCATTCCATTCCCTCATCCAGATCATTGATATAGAGGATCAAAGAGAACTGGCCCCAGTACCCGAGCCCTGGGGAATGTCACTTGTGACCGGCCACCAACTGGATGTAACTCTGTTCACCACAACTCTTTGGACTCAGCCATCCAGCCAGTTTTTTACCCAGAGAAGTATATGCCCATCCAAGCTGTGAGCAGTCAACTTCTCCAGAAAAATGCTGCGGGAAATGGTGTCAAAGGCTTCACTAAAGTCCAGGTAGACAACATCCACAGCCTTACCCTCATCCACTAAGTGGGTCACCTTGTCGTAGAAGGAGATGAGGTTAGTTAAGCAGGACCTGTGTTTCCTAAACTGATGCTGACTGGGCCTTATCACCTGGTTGTCCTGTATGTGCTGCGTGATGGCACTCAAGCCGATCTGTTCCGTAGCCTTCCCTGGCACCGAGGTCAGACTGACAAGCCGGTAGTTCCCTGGATCCTCCTTACTGCCCTTCTTGTAGGTGGGGGTCATAATACCAAATGTTACAGTTGATTCATGTGATAAAAATGAAATCCTTTCTCATTTAACAGTAGCTCAGGATGAAGTTAGACAGCTGTATCTATAGCTAGGCGCTTCTTTTCTTTTTTTTTTCCTCTTTTTCTTTTTATGTTTTTTTCTTCATTATTTCATCAGCAAGTTCAGACAACTTGTAGCTGTTTTAAGAACTATCTAAACTGCCTAGCAGTTCCTGTTAACTTTCTGCAAACCTTAGAACTGTTGCGATGCTCCATGAATAGCCCCAAGTGAGACTGGAAAATCTGACATTTTTAAGGGCTTCTAATTGATGAACATATAAATACGCATCAAAGGGTAGATTTTGATGGGATTTTTAAGCCACGCTAATAACTTTGCAGCTGATAAAATAAACTGAAATTGGAAATGATAAAACTGATCTAAATGTCTGGGGGAAAAAAAGATTATTTTGATTGCATTTTGTGCAGACCACAGGAATGAGAGTCAAGGAAGAAGGTGAAGGAGGGGGTGGCTGTGATAAATAAACTCCGACTTTAATACAGACAAAATATTTTCTGCAGCTTATTTGAAAACTAGAGGGTTTGCAATTCATATCTATTCTAGACTGATTGACGCTGGACTAGTTCAACTCCTCCTCTGCTTCAGTTCCTGCCTCCATTAAAGGTAACTGGTAACAATTCCTAACATGAACCACTTTGAAATCTCAGGGAAATAAGCTTATACTATCAAACTGCAAATGCTGTCTCTATGTGATTAAAAAAAAGTGAGACTCAGTGAGCCTGTGTGGTCTGCAAGAAGATAGACGTCTAAACGGACGTTGCCTCCTCTCTGATGTTCAGTCTCTTCACTGAAACCTTAGTTCATGACTGTGAATACGTGCTTTTATAGATGTCTGAATTCAGTGTCTCAGCAGGGTGAAGGCAACATGCCCAGTTACTCAGGGTGACTTCTCTAAGCATCCTAATATTTAATTTGGACTGGCTTTCAGCTGAAAGTTTAAATGTTAATGATTTTTTGTTCTAATCCTGATAAGTCACCATCCATTCTCCAACATGTTTTATTTTCCTAGCTCAAATTCATACTCAGTGTTTTCTCTTTATCAGAAAGAATCCGTTTTGGTGGGTTTTTTGTGGGTTTTTTCTTCTTTTATATATGTTTTTATCATGTGTCAAGTCTCAACTAGAAAATTCCCATAGGATATTAAAAGTCTTATAATTTAAACATAGAACAGTAAAAATAAAATTAAAGTATCCCTTAGAACATTTATTTTTTAACCTTTGTGAACTAATGCCATACTTTGTATCATAAGAAAAACTCAAAGCTAATATGTCAAAGAAGATTAACTCAGCCTTGCCAGAAGATCTTCCACTTTCTTGTAACTTTTTGAGCTGAAGTGTCCAGTGCTTGAGTCAAAACTGGGAGAAGTCAAAGGGCAAGAGTGCTCTCCATTTTTAATACGCTTTGGAGGAAAAAAATCCCAGAGGAAAAAAAATCTCAAATGAACTTTGTTTCCAATGGGAAACACTTTGTGAAATGTGATCTGCTGCTGTCTTAACTGTATGATACAAAAAACTTGAAGTAACTTATGGACGATATTTGCATTTGTACTTAGATAGGCTCATTAATTTGGTCTGTTGCCATCCAAGACAAAAAAAAAGTTCGCAAGTAAGGGCAGGTTCTTAAAGTCCATGATGTTACTCATGTCTATAAGCTGTATCCACTGCTGAAGAGACGTTATACCTCCCAAATTGTTTTCAAACAGGTAGAAGTCAGCCCGTGGCCAGTAGCAAACTGGTCTGTCCAACTGTGGTGTGGGGTAATGCGTTACTGTGCAAAAATTGTGCCCGTGTTGACAGATCTTATCTGCACAATGACAGCAGCCATTTGTCTGAAAAGGTGGGGTTTTTCTGGAAAACAGCCCTCATTATCAGCCACCTGTAAAGTTACTCTGCATTTGAGCAACCAGGAACAGGAAAAATCCTCATAGACCTCTTTGCACGTTAACAATACGTTTGATTGTGGAAAGTCTGGAACGTCTGGGAGCTGTGGGAGCGTTTGCAGTACGAAAACCAGCTGATGGTTTAAAGGTGTGCTGGAAGTGGGTAACTGCAAGTCACCTGTCAGCCTCCTCGTAAATCTGTTAGAAAGCAGAATATGCAGAGGCTGGCTGGTGTTCTCTGGTTTTGTGCATGGAATAATGTAGCAGCAGGTGAATTCGATATAAGGCAAGTAATTTGTGCACATTAGACAGTATAAATTCATCAGGCAATTCCTTTGATACTGGCAAGACTTCTGAGTAAGCCAGTTTTGAGGGAAATAGAAGACAAGATTTATTCAATTTTCTTTGATTCCTCAAGATGCAAAAAAAAAAAGCACCCAGCCTTTCCACTACTAAAGCAGTCAGAAGACCCATTAGGGATCATACCAGGGCTGTATGTTATGTGCCTCACCGCTTAGGTTAGGTTGTCAAATTAAATAGCCTTTCGCTTCATGATCCCTGTCTTTCCACTCCCACCCATTGCTTTTTGCCAAATTGTCCTTTCCGAGGAGTTGCAGCAGACAAACTTAGGGAAACATCAGGCAAAGAAAGGGAGGATTTAAGAACAGAAGAATCTGAGAAGATCTAAAGTTTTAACAAGAATTCCTACATTCTTATTACCTGTAGACAATATTGTAAATCAGGGGAAGTAGTGAGGCAACATGTATTCATTAGCTTACCATGAAATCATACTAATTAACTGATAAATATTGATGAAGTCTATTTTCAGTGGTGACACTGAGCAGCAGTATCAAGAAGGCAAAGAGGAAATTCGGACACCAGTCAATCACTTTTGTCTTTATGGCAAATACAGACAAGGTACTGGTCTTGGTGATTACAATTGCAAGCTGCTGAGAACTGGACTAAAGCAATAAACTCCTTTCGCATTTGTTGTGAAACAGCCATAATTTTATGTGAAGGGGTGACCTGGATTTGAGCCAAGTGGCCAGCTGAAAAGTATACAGCCAGGGTTAGGAGTGTATAAATTACTGTGTTGACTCCTTATAAAGAAACAAAGTGAAAAGTGTTCAGATCCCTTTGAAACATCGCAAGAATCGAATTGCAGATACAGCAAACCAAATGGAGATCCCTT
>VWZZ01001519.1:448418-530642 GCA_013399095.1 Psophia crepitans
TCCTCTCCTCTCCTCTCTCTTCTTGTCAAAATTTGTCAATGTCAATGAACATTTGGCAATCAAAATTTGCCAAATTGTCAATGAACAGACGGGCACTAACGTTTCCTAAATTATGAAGGCCTTTAGACTAAATAAATGGCTGCTGCTGCTGTGGAAGTGAGAACTACAAAGGCACAGGTCCCTGTGATTACGTGAAGGAGAAACAGAACACATGGTTCCACAGAAATGGCCCTCATTTCATCTTCTCTCTTTCTAGGCTAATGAAGGCATATCTCAATTATCAAAATCATTACGCTTCAATTCAAAATACCAGATCAAATGTATAATTACAACAAGATGCAATAGCAAAATCTGGTCCTAGGGTCTAATACTGTGAGAATTTGTTGGTCTACCACAGTTATATAAATACAGAATTAACAAAATTGGATTTTCCATGCTGAAGCAGGACAAAATCTGAATCAATGCTAAAGCCGGTTTCACAATGTTTGTTGTCAAGATGGATATACTGATAGAGACATTTAACTTCAACAATTACCCTTAGTCTCTTAGAGCCTGGAGACTCATTTTTTGATACACAATGAAATTATTCTCGTGACATCTCTTGCAACAGTATCTTATTGTTCAAACAGGATTTGAATATGAAATGGATATATTTTTTAACTCTACAAATTTGTGACAACTATTTCCTTACAAGATGTTTTGTCCCTGTGGGAGAATCTCCCGATTAGTGGTGGCCTTTTCTAAGAATGCTTATTTATATGAGGCTTCTTACATCTTTGGCTGAAAACTTAAAGAACAACCCATAGCATTTTATCGTGACTTTGAATCTTGAGGCTGTGCTTACTTACTTCTGCAATTATATCAGCTTTTTTTTTTCCAGTTACATTTCTAAATCCATTTATGGTGATGCAGAAGGTAGAATGACCAATAATAGAAGACTTAGAAGACTCCCATAGAATAGCTTTAATCCAATCCTCAATAGCGTGTAATAAAATTCTATCCTTTAGTAAAGAATTGTCAGATTTCAGAAAATAACCTTTACAACCCTACTTTCCAGTTCTAAATAAAGTAGACCTAGTTCTGATAAGCCTATTACTAGGATTTTCCTTTCAGGGGCATAAATGAATTCAAATACCCCTTTTGAAAGCCAAACATCTAACTGCTGCGTGTACTGCAGTGACTTGGGTCTCCTTTCCTATTGCGGACTGGAAACCCTTCAGAGCAACCACTGACTTCACTCTGTGCGTGCACAGCCTGAAGCTTACAGTCAGAGCCCAGCTAACGACTGAACTCTAAATAAGTGCATTGACTCACACACTCATTCTGACTTAGCCTGGGTTTGTGGTTTGATAGATTTCCCAAAAGCTTCGAGAATTCAGCCTGAGATTTTTTGCGTGCCTGGCATATGGCTTAACGCAGAAGCAAGAGTGTGGGAATACACTCTTTTTTTTTCTACTTCTCCTTCATCAATAGTAAAAGACTTCATCTGTGAAATTTTCTAACACAGACCAGAGTGCAACAGTGGAGCCACAGAGGTAAAGTCACTGAACGTAAGTAGTCATGGACCGAGCAGTTCTGGGACCTCTCCTACAGCTTGTGTGTAAGCCCTCATCTCCATCGCAGCTTCCTCAACATTCTGCTGAAGTCCTTATCCCAACGTGGGCTATGGGCAGTATCTGTCAGTCCACCCCATGCAGCGGATGTGCTGCAGTCAGCAATGTGCTTAGTCATTAAGAGCAAGAAGGGACAGCAATTGCCTCACTTTTCTACTTACCGGAACACAAACGTTACGGAAAGGGTTTTTTCGTTGGTTGGTTGGTTGTTTTTTTCCATATCTTTTATTTCTTCTTTTCCACATAGGAGATGGAAAGATCAACAGATCCATTTCATGAATCACAATAAATACGTTAGCTAATTGCACTAGAAGCAAGAATGGGAAAAACTGGAATTTCTTACTCATTGTCCTGTGAGTGCTGTGTGATTCCTGCCCCAAGGGGAAAAACAAAGGTCCAATTGAATTAGATTATGAGGACTAGGGCCTGAGAAGCTATCTCAGGTAAGCCTTAACGGAGATTAGGTACCAAGGTCCAGTATCACAATATTGAAACCTCTCTCCTCAAGCATCATCAATGCTGAGAAGCATCTAAATGCCAAAGCTGTACATACCTACAGCTGCATCTCTGCATCTATCCTGCCAATGTCGTTGTGATGAGTTTTGTAGTTACACCAAAAACTATGTAGGATGTTGGAGTCTTTGCTCCACAGCTAGCTCCAATAGGTGTTCTTGAAGGGATGCCATGCTATGGTATTATCTGGCTCCTTGTGGTGGTTGCATCTTTCTTTTAAAAACAAAACCAAACCAAACCATGCTTAGGAGGGAAAATACCCTTTCAATACAGCATACTTGTGTCTCTGCCACTTGCCCAGGGAATGTTGAATCAGGCTTTAAGTCCATTCGTTGCTTAAGGGAGTTCAAGCTGACATGTCTCATCTCATCTAGAAAGTTGGCTCAACTAAGTCACAGTTGGGGAAAATGGCGAAAACTGTAATGTGAGAAAAAGCGTTTAAGAATTATCATCTCTGAAGAAGGGCGTAGCAATGAACACTATGTTAGCTTATTGAGCAGAGTCACCTAGGCTTGGTCCTGGGGTCTAAATTTTCAAATTTTATCCCAAGACATTCTTAATGGGGTGCTCCTCAGGTGCTCAGGACCTAGCACAGATTTCTGGACTCAGCTCTGGGAGCACATACTTCACAGCAGGTCACCTGGACACAAAGTCCCTCTGTTATTGTCAGTTCTCTCCTTTCACATGATTTTTTTTTTTCCAATTGTGCTTAGTTATTGGCCATTTTTAGAGAGTTTTCTCTAAAAGCAGTGGAAGTGAGCCCTGAATGGGCTTTCCTGATGGAACAAAGCCTTAAATCAATGTGAAATGCTCTCAGAAAGAGGTTGTCCATACACATCCTTTCTTCTTTGTGGGTGGCTCTAGAGAAAAATGATCCTACTTCTTATACACAGGTAAAAAGGCAAGACAGGGGAAAAAAGTTGACCCAACTGTAACCATCACTGTAAGCAGCTCAGGGGGATGAGGGTAATGCAAACACAGTTCCATAAGATGGAAGTTGCTTTATTAAAAGCATCTGACACACACAGAAATGGGATATTTTGGCACCATCAGAAACTTTATCAAGACGTAGCCATGTAAGGCTGCATTGATTGTTATTTATAGCATCAGCTTAGAGGGGGTATGGAAATTATACCAGGAACCTCATTAGTATCAGCATGAGAGCCGTGGCCAATCTTGCTGCTCTAGCAGTTGTATTCATTCCATAGCGCAGATACAGCAAGCGGCCAGGGAGAGATCTTTTCAGTGCCTTTCAGCCTTATTATGGAGGAAAAATGTGAAAATGGAGAGCAACTAAAATACTGACCAGGCAACACCTTTCAGGGGCTGTAACTCATTATTTCTAGGGTCACAGACATATACTGACATCCCGGCTACCAGCTAGCCTCCAGGTGAAAGCAGATTTCTCTTTTCGTCAGAAATCAAACTACTGGAAACGGGAAAGTTTCTAGAGATAAAGCTTTAAAAATCTGTGACTTTTTTCTTCAGAGAAGAGTGCACTATAAACTGAAACAGCCAAAGGATGACATATGCCATTAACAGTAAAAGTTATCTACTGGTGATGCCGCACCTCGAATCCTGTGTCCAGTTTTGGGCCCCTCACCACAAGAAAGACATCGAGGCCCTGGAGCGTGTCCAGAGAAGGGCAACGAAACTGGTGAAGGGTCTGGAGCACAGGTCTTATGAGGAGCGGCTGAAGGAACTGGGCTTGTTTAGTCTGGAGAAGAGGAGGCTCAGGGGAGACCTTATTGCCCTCTACAACTACCTGAAAGGAAGTTGTGGCGAGCTGGGGGTCGGCCTCTTCTCGCAGATAACCAGCAACAGGACAAGAGGAAATGGCCTCAAGTTGCGCCAGGGGAGATTTAGGTTGGAGATGAGGATAAATTTCTTCTTGGAAAGGGTGGTCAGGCATTGGAAGGGGTTGCCCAGGGAGGTGGTGGAGTCACCGTCCCTTGGTGTGTTTAAAGAAAGGTTAGATGTGGTACTTAGGGACATGGTTTAGTGGGTAATAGGTGGTGGTGGGGACGGTTGGACTAGATGATCCTTGAGGTCTCTTCCAACCTTAATGATTCCATGATTCCATGATCCATTCAGTGTGGCGAAAACTGGCATGAAATTGTTTTAATTGTAAATCTCTTATCACTCTGAGACGTTTTTAGTCTTGCAGACACTCATTTTCTTTAACTAAGTCACTTGATACTGAGCCAAGTCAAGAAGATGGCTGATTTGACCAATTTATTGTTTAAACCAAGATGCTGCCAGTTATTACCTATATAATCCAAATACAGCTCTAGGTGTCACGGCTCTGACCGGTCCCTAACTTTCAGGCAGTACGTATCTGCTGTCCCATTCTGAGTGTTTGGTGTGCTCCTGGGTTTTTCTTCAAAGCCCTTATTCAGATCTGAGCAGCTGGTGTGTCTGTCACACTAGCTCTTGTCAAGGGAAAAGCTGAAAGAGCCTTGGTTTTCAAAGGGTTTGAAGTCCTGCTGTGTATATTTGAGTGCTTTGGTACTTAGCATGTTTGCAGACTGTATCACCAGAGAATTACAGAGGGGACAGACTGAACTTGAGGAGTCTCAGTCTGTATAAAGAGCAGAGCTGCAAAAATGTTATTGAAAAGAAAAACCGTGGCTTGAACTGTAGAATTTTCCCTATGTGCTTGCTACTGCTTATTGTCTGCATTTAATAACATCTCCAGATTTTTAAAATTCAAACTCCTATGCAATCTGACTTTAATCTACTAGTTTTATATCAGGTAGATGAGTGGAAAAAGACATGCAACAGCACTATATTTTGAAATTCTGCATTCCTGTGGGAGTCTGTTAATTTTCAGAGGTTACAGTTCAGGCTCTAGCTGAACAACTGGGATAGAAGTTAACAGTCTGAGAGCTTTAAGAATTATGCCTTAGCTGATGGGTTTAAAGTTGTGGGGGTTTTGGGTTTGAGGTTGTTTTTTATTTCTTTGGTTTGGTTTGTTTTTTTAATCAAGGTTTTTGCGTTTCGTTTGCTAGATTCTTTATTGATAGTAAACCAAGTGATAAAGCGCGCATGAAATACAGCCATGTCAGTAATTGAAACATCTGATTTAACTTGTCTCTCCACTTTGGTGCAGTCATTCCTAATTGCTTTACCTCTGAACTTTTCTTCTCTGTGGATTAATTACCCAGGAAAACTTATCCTGACAGCCTCACTCATATCTGGATTTACATTACGTTCAACCAGTGCATCCATCCAAATCTTTTCCCTTGGGCTGAACGTCAGTTTAGTACAATCTCTTGTCTTATACTTTGGATATTACAGGAAAGTCTGAAATGTCTAGACCTTGGATGTGCTATTTTCAGGTGGGATTTTCATATGCAAATTTGTTTTCTTCTTTGTAATAACATTCTAATCTTTACCTTACATCCTGATGGGATGCACCTGCGAGTGCTGAGGGAGCTGGCGGAGGTCATTGCCAGGCCGCTCTCCATCATCTTTAGCAAGTCATGGGAGACAGGAGAGGTGCCTGAGGACTGGAGGAAGGCTAATGTCACTCCAGTCTACAAAAAGGGCAGGAAGGAGGACCCGGGTAACTACAGACCGGTCAGCCTCACCTCCATCCCGGGAAAGGTGATGGAACAACTTGTCCTTGGCACTGTCTCCAGGCACATCAAGGACAAGAAGGTTATTGGGAACAGTCAGCATGGTTTTACCAAGGGAAAGTCATGCTTGACCAACCTGATAGCCTTCTATGAGGATGTAACCAGGTGGATGGATGATGGAAGGGCGGTAGATGTGGTCTATCTTGACCTCAGCAAGGCATTTGACACCATCTCCCACGGCGTCCTTGTGGGCAAACTGAGGAGGTGTGGCCTGGATGATCAGGTAGTGAGGTGGATTGTGCGCTGGCTGGAGGGCAGATGTCAGAGGGTTGTGGTCAATGGGGCCGAATCTAGTTGGAGGCCTGTGACTAGTGGAGTCCCTCAGGGGTCGGTGCTGGGTCCGGTACTATTCAATATCTTCATCAGCGACCTTGATGAGGGAACGGAGTGTACCCTCAGCAAGTTTGCTGATGACACTAAACTGGGAGGAGTGGCTGACACACCAGAGGGATGTGCTGCCATTCAGCGGGACCTAGATAGGCTGGAGAGCTGGGCGGGGAGGAACCTGATGAGATTCAACAAGGACAAGTGTAGGGTCTTGCACCTGGGAAAGAAGAATCCCATGTGCCAGTACAGGTTGGGGACTGACCTGCTGGAGAGCAGTGTAGGGGAAAGGGACCTGGGGGTCCTGGTGGATGGAGGGATGACCATGAGCCAGCAATGTGCCCTGGTGGCCAGGAAGGCCAATGGCATCCTGGGGTGCATTAGAAGGGCTGTGGTCAGTAGGTCGAGGGAGGTCCTCCTCCCCCTCTATTCTGCATTGGTGAGGCCGCATCTGGAGTATTGCGTCCAGTTCTGGGCCCCTCAGCTTAAGAAGGACAGGGAACTGCTAGAGAGAGTCCAGCGCAGAGCCACTAAGATGATCAAGGGAGTGGAACATCTCCCTTATGAGGAAAGGCTGAGGGAGCTGGGTCTCTTTAGCTTGGAGAAGAGGAGGCTGAGGGGTGACCTCATGGATGTTTATAAATATGTTAAGGGTGAGTGTCGGGAAGATGGAGCCAGGCTCTTCTCGGCCTCACTAAGCGATAGGACAAGGGGCAGCGGGTGCAAATTGGAGCATAGGAGGTTCCGGGTTAATGTAAGGAAAAACTTTTTCACTGTGAGGGTGACAGAGCACTGGAACAGGCTGCCCAGAGAGGTTGTGGAATCTCCTTCTCTGGAGACATTCAAAACCCGACTGGACACGTTCCTGAGTGACGTGCTCTAGGTGGCCCTGCCTTGGCAGGGGGGGTTGGACTAGATGATCTTTCGAGGTCCCTTCCAACCCTTGTGATTCTGTGATTCTGTGAATCTGATCCACCCTCTGCAACAGTTCCCTTCAAGACCTTACAAAGGTTCTTTAGATCTACTACAACATATGTGCATCTGAACTGGCACTTTAAAATTTATTCTTCTTACTTCTTTCCCCTTATTGTGGAAAAACATGTGGAGAAACAGCACATAACCTCAACTGACTAAATGGTATAATTTTTCTCACTGCCAGTGCAGAGATCCTCCTGCGTCGTTTACCTACGACACCGCTTCCTCTCCTGGAAATTATTACAGTTGCAGACAAACTTGAGGATTCCTAGTAGTCATTTTTACTGAGAAATTACCTGCAATATGCATTTGTCTGTAACTCCGGAAGAATGTCTCTTATTTCCTGATAATTTTTTATGCTGCCTCATTTAAGATTAGACTTTTGCAACCAGAAACTTCCAAACACCAGAAGACCTTTTTAACTTATTCTCTTGCAAACTGTCAATAGGTGATTGAAGTTAAGTGATCTTGGGTTTTCTGGGACACAACTGTCAAAAAGGGAATCACCCTGTTATTCTCAAATGAGCCATTAAATAATGGTAGACGATTGCATGGCTTCTGGTGACTGCATTTGAAGTGTAGCAGACAGACATTAAACATCCTGTGCCTCCCATTTATATAAACATTGGTTTGGAAATCACTAGGTTCAGTAGGCTTCAAAATCCTCAGTAACCACCTGGCTACCATTAGAAATTAGGTGTACAAGCCTAACTTCAGGACATGAGTAACCACTTGGGAGATGTGGGTTCAGGATCATGCCCAGGTTGTGACTAACACCTGAGTTGGCGTGACGGCTGGCAGCCAAAGGGATGCTTTTCACATACATCACTTGATGAGGGCAGAGAGAGGGGAGCAGAAGAGAAAAAGGACCAATAGCAAGGACCAACATTATATTTATATCTTGCAAGTCATCACTGCTTTTAGTTCCTTAAAAATTCAGCTGGAGTACAGCACCATGAGAGAGAGGTGTCTGCTTTCCCGGAAGGAAATCATGTTTCCTACATGAATGCTTCTAAGGTTTCTGTGTCACATATTTTGGTTTGTTTAAGGATACTCACTGTGCCCAGTACCTGTACCTAAGTTAGAAAAAGCATTATTCTCCATTGCCTATGGGAAATGAGAGCTTCCTAAGATAGGTTTCCCATGGCTCAAATATGAATGTGTCCCTTTGTGACTTGTTGTTAGGTACCCATTTGAGTGCGGTTAGGGAGAGAGCAATATTATGATTTAACGTTGGAGTCCAGAAGTAAGAGTTGGGGATATGAAACCATTTTAAATATTACGTAGAGATTCCCATAGAGATAATGACAGCCAAGGAGAGAATTTGATAAAGTAGTTTGGGGAGGAAATGCTATTAGGTAAATTGGAAATCTGGGGTAATGTGTGAAAAGGAACAGTCTGAAGAATAGAGGAGTGTCTGGCAAATGTTATATAACTGAAATTATTCTGGCCAGCTTTGGGTAGAGAAGAGCCAAAACCCAGAGCAGGCTCTGGTAAGGACCGCCCAGAAAGAAGAGCTGGAATGGAAAAAACTTGTGAAGCACTTTCCAACTGTCCCAAATTCCTTTGTCAGTAATGCAAAGTGCTCTTTACCGGTTGCCTTGGATGGGGCTGGAGGTGGTGAGGTAGTGTCTAAGCTTTAGCATGTACCTACCAGCTTTTGTGCATATGCAAACCGAACTGGAGGAGAGAAAGATGAGTCCCCAGTATTTCTGCAGAGAAAAAAAGAAGAATTTGTATTTAATTGCTGAATTTTGCCCAATTTGCCTACCAGCACTAAGCCATTGTAAGAACACTCAGCTCATTGTCTCCAGAAAAGACATTACCAGTGGAGCAGCTGTGGTGTTTTAGTGAAGCATCTAAAATTAAATCACATGAAGCCGTCTAATTTCTTATTTTCCCATTCCAGTAAAGCCTGTTTTCTGGTTCAGAAACATCTTGAGTGCCCTCAGCTTTTCATGACCTACATTCCATGCATTAGATAATCTCACCCTGCCCCCCACCAGTGACAGACACCCAAGGACACAATGTCAATAATATTTTCCCAGAAATAGAGATGATGATGATACATGTCTGAGTTAGGGACAGAGAAATCAAAGGGTGTATAAAAAATAAAGGCACAGAAAGGCTAAAATGGTGCAAGAGATTCTGCTAGAATTTGTTGTCTTCATAGTTTTACCTGAACACTCAGTATATTCAGTATCAAAGTGGTGTTATTTGCCTTTCAAAGGCTTGGATGTGAAATAATTATGGTTTTGCCGTTTTAAAGATATTGCTAAATTAGGCTCTGAGTTTTTTTAATAATTCTTTACTGTGTAAATTGCTCTGGGCAATTGTTTTTAATATGTATACACCAAATGTGATGATGCAATTCTGAATTTTTACCTGGATACTTATTAATGACATTTGCTTGCATGATATATAAGTATTTTATATATTCTTGAAACATGTCTAAGCAGTGTTATTACTGAAGTTGTGAAGCAGAGGCACACAAAGAGATTTAAAGACAGCAGACTTTTTAGGTCAACCCAGAGCAACCAACAGTGTACTAGCCTGAAGCTGATGACAGTCAGGAAATATGTAGCTCCCTTAAATCTCGTATGTCTTGATCCATATGATTAAGTTCTCATATTTTGGAACATTTAGCTTTCTTGACAGTATGAGATTAAAGATTGTGATCCAAGGTGGTGGTGGTTAACCTGACAGTTTTTGGAACAAGAATGTGGTTGATGAGTTTTAGAGGGTACAGAAGGAACAAAGGTCTTTTTAACCAAGTATCCTGTATTTTTGAGTGGCCAGTAAAACCTTGTAAAGAAAGAGAGTAAGAACAAGGCAAGTGATCAGTGATGTGTAATCTTTGTATTATTTTCCCAGCAAAATATTCCCATGTGACTTGCTGAGTGTGAGCTTCAGGTTGTATCTGCATTTTTGTGTGCAATGATTTTCTTAAAAAGACTTCCTGTTCCTTAATTTATCTGGTTGCTATAAGAGGATCAGTCTACATACTCCCACTTTTAGTCTATTGCCCCTAAGCATCTTCAGAGTATTCTCGAAGACAAAATGCTAAATTATACAATCAGAACTGGTTCTCTCTTTGGGATAGTGCTTTCCGTTCAGCCCTAAGTTGCTTTGCTTCTCTGGTTAGATTGACTCAAGGTTGCACAACTGCAGAGCCTTCATTCTTGGAGGTTTTCAAGAACAGGCTGAACAAAATTGCAGGTGGCTTGACCCAGCATTGGTGACCATCCTGCTTTCAGTGGGAACCTGGACAAGATGACCTCAGGGTCCTTTCTAGTAGACGTTTCTATGATTCTGTGATAACTGATGTGGTTGAGGGAAACCGAAATATAAATTTCATTCCTAGTGGTGAGGCATTTGTAACAGTTAGGACAGTAATCGGAAAATGTGGATGAATGCAGTGTAATAGTATTTGTCTCTGTAGCCCCATTCACATTAGGGAGAAGCGATTATAAATTGAGCTAGTTAAGTTACTTGTATTAGCAAATCAGTTGCACAGACTTCAGCAGAATATGCTGGATGGCTTCAGTGGTTGGATGGAAAAGTGTTTAATCGGAATTGCAAAGTGGCAATGCTCCAGCCAGTGGTTTGCTGTGACTCTGCTACAGAGGGCCTTTATGCCTCCATTTCTGTGTCAAAAAAAATCTGTGTTTAGATTCTGTAATATGCTTTGTAAACATTCTGCTTGACACACTAATGAATTCTTTTTCTGTTTTGATGGCAAGTCTGTGGCTATTTTGGATAGGCCAAGTAAACTGAGATACCAATTTTTGTTACATACACCGGCAAGGAATTTGATGATATGAATCTATCCCATAGGTCTCTGACTTGGTTTCCTAAGAGGACTTTGATGCCTTCAGACACCGGCATTTTCAGTTCATTGACCTTCTGAGTGCAAAGAATAAGTGTGTATGAAGTACATAGGCTCCCTTTGAACAGCAGGGGGAAAATTAGACCTCTTGGAAAATACATAACACATTTATTAAGCAGGCAGAAGATTAATGCTAAGCAATAGGAAAAACTAAGAGCTGGGGTTTTATATGTTATGAATACTATCCCTCTCCAGAGCATAGACTCTGGATTCAAGCCTACAGAATGGTGTATCCATTCATTTTAGAGCCTAGGGTCTTCTGTGGCTAGACATTTACATCTGGTTTTTGAAAGAATAACACTCATGCTTTTCTTTAAAAATAGAACTATTGAAGACGAAAGTGGCACCCTTGTTTCATGCAAGAGTTTTGTGCTTTAAGCAGTTAGCAGGAAAAGAGCTGGTCCAGGCAGGTACTGAATGTAGGGCATTGGACTGTGTTGTTCATACCAGATACCAGTGCACTGGCCTCCTGGGTTATGGTGCAGCGAGCTGGAGCTCTCCCTCTACACATTGCCAAAAGAATCCAAGGTCCAGCAGGACCTTTATTCCACCAAAATGCTCTTTTCATGGTCTAAGTTCCTCACTGGCTGTAGCTTTCGATGGCTTGCTTAAATCTGCACTGTTTAAACCAAGGGCTGAACCCACATCACCTCAGTCTAGTCTACTGCCTTACTACAAACCCATTGCTCCTCAAATGTATAGTGCTGTTTTAATAAGCAGCCTGCAGGCTTTTAAGTTTGTGGATGATTTCCTCCTCTGATAATTGTCCTCAGATTTCCTCTCTTTCAGGAAGGTGAACAGGCTTTTCTAAGAAACCCCCAAACCAACAGTGCTTGGTCAGAATCCCAGCAAGTCACTGAAACCTTTCTTTTGATCCTTGCAGCACGCACCCTTGCAGAGCAAAGACAAGATATTAGCTGCTTTAGCTCAAGATAAGCTTCAGCCTTTCTGCTGTAGACAAGAGAAAGAATTTAATCCCATGAAGCTGAGTTTTCTGTGTTTGATGCTGAATGAAAAGAAAAGCTTTGATGGCACTGGTGGACACAAAGTGAAACTGTATAAAGTTAGAGGCCAAGCCAAACAGTGGAAAAAGCAGTGACTGACTTTTCTTAAGCTCAACTGTAGATGAAATAGCAGCTTAGGTTTTTCCAACCAAAAAGTCAGAAATTTCTGAGTTTTTTTCGTTTAGTATACAAAATTCAGAGAAAGTATCCAGTGTGATTTGTAATTTTCTACTTTGATTTCACAAATAAAGAATTGAACACAGAACTGAACTGAAGCCTGGGCAGCATTAATTCTGATACCCAGAATGAAACTCCTTGTATCAGGAACACAGAAAATGAAATCTGCTGTGATGAAAAAAAATAATGCATGATGAGCAATTCACATATTAGGAAATTATATGTGTAGGCACATGTGGAATCTTTTAATATGTCACAGATAAATTTAGAGATCAAAATCAGGCACTCAAATCTTAGAAAATGATTCTTAGCATGCAAGCATTTTTTTTCCACTGACATCATGCAGAATTTTCCACCGGCCCACTACATCATCACGGTACCAGATGAATTAAGAAAGGTCTATCTACTTTTTTTACACTGACTTCTGAGTTTTGGGCTATGTGCTATTCAAATTCTGTCATTATTCATTGTGTTTTAGGCCATGTCCTAGCTGGAGGTTACTGCTGTTATGAGTTAGGTGACCGGATGGTGTGAATGCTGTTTGTCTGGTTGAGTGCAACATCAGACAGGTCTGAGCATCTTTCAGCAAGAAGGTACCAGAATTTAAACTGATGTGGAGGAGAAATTTTTAGGAACTTCATGTGGGAATGGATGGTGCAGCTATTGGGACAGTTATAATCAACCAGAGGAATAATAATCAGCTTTTTGGCATAGAGGGCAGTGCTATCTTAAACTACAGTACCCATTTCTGACCAGGTCTGATTTCCTATTTCTTTTCTTGTAAAAGAAACAGAGGAGTTTCCTAATTTGTCACTAATGAGATACTTGCCATGCCATCAAGCGGTTAAATAATTCATAGCAGAAGTAAATGGACATAATTTATAGAGACCAGCTGTGAGGAAGGAAAATGAACATAGGTCACCAGTGGGTTTCACAGCTACTATCTGGCAACAGCAAATGATGAGAATTAGGAAGCTGGGTATCCGTTACAGGCTAAAAAAAGTATGTTATGACTCCCAGCTTGTCACTTCGTGTCTCACCTTCTCCAACATGTTCCTATGACTGCATTGTTTCTCCTGGGTTTCTTATTCCATGTAATACGAGGAACCTAAGTTCCCATCTTCCAGCAAAGGTTTAAATCTTTGTTCACTCATTTTCAGAGTGTCATTCCCTTCACTGTGCTGTCTTTGTCCCCTCTCACATCCTTAGCTGACCATTTTTCCTCTCTGTTCCCTCACATTCAAGTTCATGTTTCAGCTGCATTTGCATCAGCTAGTTTTCTGTACCAAAATGTCTGTGCCCTGAAAAGGAGGGAATCTGGAAGAGACAGGTACCCTATTTATCATTCTGAAAGTCCAGCACTGCAGGAGATGTGAGAAGCTTAAGACTGTTCAGTGATGACAGAATTGGTGCTGTTTAGCTCTTAAAACAGAAGCTGTTTCTGCTGGGCCCATTTAAACTGTGATTCCATCAAGTTTATATTGTAAAGTTTTGCCTGGATTTGATGGAAAACAGTGAAAGAACCGTCCCTGTAAGAAAGTGTTATTTTACTGTGTTTCCAATACATGTTGTCGCATAGGCTTCTCGCTTCTCCAAGATCTGTATACTTTTAAGATTGCAAAAAAGTGTTTAATTTTCCCAGTTTTGTTCTTGGAGAAAGCTGAACAGTTGCACAATTTTGGCTGATACTTGCCAGTAAAATTCAGCCTAAGGCAACATTTTCTGAGCAACATGTAAAATTTCAGCGCAAATGTTCAGGTCTGGCAAAGCCATAAGCTGCTGAATACGGAGTCTTGTAAGTGCAAGTGTTAGGAGAGTTTAATAGTAGGCAGCGCTACCAACTCCACCTACAGGATATCTTAAATCTGCTATTCGGTCTATAAATTAGATCATGCTCAAAGTAATAGTAAAACAGTAACAAACATATTTTATCAAACCTGAAATGTCATAAAAAGCTTTGCAGCCTTCAGCTGATATATAAATGTAGGTTCTGATCGTGCAGATCCTCCTAAGCAGAGGCAGAAGTCAATGCTTTTTAGTTGTGGTGTCGGTATTCTTACAACAGCCTGTTGGCAAAGCTTCACCACCTTGATCCGCTAAAGAAAATTTCTGTGGGAGTTCCTGTGCTCTGCAGTTCATGTCCTGAAATCTCTGCTCGGTCATTATACGGACCAACTCCCACTGAAGTCAAGTTTCCCTGAGCGAGTATTGAGCAATAACTGAATGAGGACCTCTGTGTGCAGAAACATTTTTACTGTAACTCTAGACGTGTAGTGTAGTTTCTGTGATGTTTTTATGATAAGGGAGGGCAGGATCAGGGTGTACATGTGGAGGTGGGGGAGAGAGAGCAGTGTAATAATTAACATCTAGCAGACCTAAATTCTTTCTCTGTTGCTGGAAAGCAGCTGTTAAAGGGATGAAAACAAAGAAAGAATGGTTGTTTCAGACAAATACGTCCACTAATGTTTTCCAAAGTTTATGCTGAAACTGTGGTGGGCAAACAAATGGAGAACAGAATGAAACGTTAGGGATCAAAATGGGGTTTTATTGGCAGATAAAACTGATGGACAAACTGATGAAAGGGTGGGCTTCTTTCTTCTCTCTCCCCCTACCCTTTCTTCCTCTCTTTCTTTCTCTTTCCTTCTTTCTTCAAATCTTGAATGCTAAGAAGAATTCTAAGAAAAGAGATGGGACAAAGATAATTAAATGGCTTGAAATAGGCATATTGCTACCCAACTCTCATAGATACCACAACTTCCTCTCGATACTTCATGGTCAGCCAAGATACCCTCCCACTTCTCATTGCCCAGGCATGAAGGAACCATATAATGTAGCTTCTTCTACCAGTTGTAGATAATCCCCAACCCTTTCTTGGGTTCCTAATGTTATTTCTTCTCTCATGTACCTTTTCCCTTTTCCCCTTATGTCCTCACATAACATTTTTGGTTGCTTTCTTAGAGTTTATTTTGCCTGCATGAGACTCCTATACTACTTGTTATCTTATTGCACAGAGACAGCTGTAAGCACCAGTTATAAGGTCACAGCAGACGTATCAGTCTGTTGGGTCAAATAACGTCTGATGAGATTTTGCGCTCAAGATGCCCTGGAGTGAGATGACAACTAAGGGTTAGCAACTAGGACAGGAGCTTTGCTCTTCTTTACCTCTTGCCACCGGTGTGGGTTTCTTCTGTAGAATCAGAATTAGCAAATGTAAGAACTCTCCAGCCCCAACCTTTGTTGATAACTGTTTTCCTCCCTGAAGAAGCTGATTACTGTAGTTAAAATTAAAAACTGTCAGTGTCCTTATCCTATGCTACAATGCGCACAGGAACCGAGGGAAGGATCAGTGAAGAATACCATTAAGTAGAAAGCTTGGCTTTATAATTTATTCGTATCCTTATTTATATTCTTTATTATCCTTAAGAAAATACAAGAGATTTCTAATTGCGGTCGTTGCTAAGGGACTGGCAAGCTGCCATCTGAGCTTTTACTGTAATGCTGCACATCACCAAGATCAAGTTAATATATTCGTGACTCTAGTTCTAGTTTTCCACATCAGCAGAACACAAAAACAGACACTGGTTCTGTTTCCTTAGTAAAAGTGGGAAAAAATTTCACCCTTCTTACTGGTTTAGGGAAGAAGCACTTCTGTATAGCTCACTCTGCCCATTGGTTTGATAAAAATAATTTCTGCCACTGCATTGCACTTTAGACAATGGTGTAGTGATGGGTTGTTTCTATGCCCCATTGTAGAGAGGAGGTTTTTCCTTATCTAGATTCAGAGTTCCTGCATGTATGAATCAGAAGATTTTCAGCTGCCTTCACTCCTCCTGTCAGTAATGATGAAGGTGGGAAGAAATCAGAGAGGTGAATTTTCAGTGCGGAGAAGCTTAACCACCTCTCTCACTGATTATTACAGAGTAACAAGAAATAAAAATCAAGGCAATAAAGGCATGGTGAGATAGGATAGATGTAATATAGTCTTAAGACTTTTGAGAAAAAACAGTATTTTAAAAGAAACTTTTGAAAAAGAGAAGGATTTTGTCCTTATAGCACAATGGGACTGTATTGAATAAATCAAGGATAATCAAACTAGACTAATTCCCCCTCAGAATGCCAACTTTCCTGAAGGTATTTAGAAGACAAATACCGATACAAATGAACTATGTTTTTAATAATGTGGATGAATGGAAACCAGGCTTATAAATTCTTCAGGAAAATGAATAAAGGCAATTTCATGCTAGCTCCTTGGCACAATGCTAAAATAGAAAGTCTGTACTGATATACTTGAAAGGCATACGAGTATTCCTGAAATCTGGACTCATCTCTTCAACCTGTCAGACCCATTTCCCTGATTCTTGCTGTGCTGGGAATGCTGGTTCTTAACACTCCTTAGGCTTTGTGTTCTCCTCAGAAGGACTTCTCTGGTAAAATGGAGTGGCAGGATTAATATACAATAGGAATTCAGAATATTTGCTGAATCTGGAGTTTATAATTGCATGGCATGGAGTTTCATGTCAGAAATGAATTAAAAATGACTTGGATAACTACACTTTCATGTAGGCTGGCAAGCAGACACGGGACTATAAATCAAGGTTAATGATAATGGCAACGTACCAATTTGGAAGGGAAGATGAACATAAGGAGTATTGCAAGAGTTGGTGCTAGGCCCAGCTTTACTAAAAGCCATTATTTATTATGTTAATGGAAACTAAAGAACACTGAAGTCAAAGCAGTTGCCAAAATCTATGGAAGATGGAGAAGACATCTTTCCTAGATACAGCTATCTGAGCATTACTTGCTTAGAACATTTTAGTCTTCTATATAGTCCTGAAAAAAAATGAAGTACCTCAAAAGGAAGTGACCAGGCTAGGAGGGAGGATGTACTGTCTAGAAGCACCTTTCTATAGATTTGGAAAAGCCCAGATGAGTGTGGTAGTTAGATGACTGAAGTAGTCTCAGGATGAATAAAGACGATTAAATCTGGAAAAAAGTTAAATTGTGTTCCCTGTTGGATTTGCTTTGGACTGTGATACACAGCTGGAGAAAGATGTTTTGAAATCTTAGTGTCAATAAAGAAGCTTTAACAGAGATCAACAAGTAGAAATCAGCTTTTAACATGTAATAGTTCCAGAGTCAAGTGGTTTAGTGCTTCATAAGTAAAACTCAGATAGGTATTAAATAATTTAACTGCAACAATAATAATGTATGTTGAATTTGAAGAGTAACAGTATTGAATGAGAAGTCAAGGGGTTAGTTCAACAAATTATATATTGAAAATTTAAAAAAAAAAAAAAATTAAGTTTGGCCAAATAATGACTAAGAGGGAAAGGAAAACCTGCTAAAAGTATTTATTTAAAGATGAAAACAGCAAGGGGAGTGATAGCCCAAGGGGCATGAGTAAGGAGGATGAACTCAGTGTAACTATAAGCTGAATATTAAAAGTATTGAGTAATACTACATTTCTTCAGAGTGAAATATTTTGCAAGAAAGAAGATGGAACACAAATAACATCAGAGTTGTGGGGTTTTTTGTTGTTATTTTGATTAATTTGAACTAGTTTTATAAAACAATGAGAGCACGTTGTGGAGTGTGTTCCTATGCTAATTATGGCATGGGCAAGTCAGAAGTGAAGTGAAATATGAATGTGGTCCTTTAAAGACAGAAGAAAAGAGTGTCTATCAGTGGTACTGCAGGAAGTTTTGATCACACTCTTAAGGTTTGCCCAAGGAAAAATGAACCAGACAGAAGTAGTAATGCAATCAACACTCTAATCTAGTGGTTGGGTCCTTTCCCTGAAAAATTTGAACATGATTTTCCAATTTTACTGCATTTAGGAACTATGCATCCTATTTCTACAGTATCCATAGTAATTGGACAAGATATTCAAACAGTCCAGCAAGGACTGGAACCCATGTCCACTCCTGCAAAGGAATTCTTTAAACTGAAAAAAGAAGGATTATCTCTTGGCCTAGTGATTCTTTTATAACTCCGGGGAAAGTTGGCTGTCTAGAGGGGTGTATGAAGTCATCCTCCAACAGTTCAATGTTTAGATCTTATTCCTGGGACATGTGTATTTGATATTCCTTAGGCTAAGAAAACAATTGGAAGTAGGTGTTACACAGTCTGCGTGAGTGCTCTGCCCACTGCATTAACGGATGACAAACCACACTGCAACTGTCAAAACCTTTGCTGGCATTGCCATGGAGAACCTTCCTCGGTAGACATGCTGTAAAAAATCTTTAATATATATCAGAGATAGAATATTCATTTTCTTTTGATGCAACTGATGTGCTGGACCTTTCTGCATTGTCAGCGCTCAAGCCTACGCAGCTGGTGTCGACTGGGTACCTAAGTTACTGGTGAAAATGGAGGCGTCAAAGGGCCCCATTTTGGAGTTAAGCATCCAAATGCAGCCTGTGTTCCACATCTGACTCCATATTGCTGATTCTGAAAAACGTAATGTGCTGACAACACCATCTGCCTGGAAATTCACTGGAAAGAATAGTCACACAGTCAATAAAAGCTCCATAGCTGACTGTCAGGAAGCAGAAGTAGAGGCTTGCTATCTCTGAAGGCTACCTACTTGCACTACATCACTTGGGTTACTAATCCTGAAAATTTTGTCGTTGTCTGGAAACAATTTGCTTTGACTATATTGAGGAGTTCTGGACCCTGTTTCCACCTGCCCCAAAGCAATTCCCTGCACTGCAGGTAGTCCATTAAACAGCACAGAATTCCTGTTTAGGGCTTAAAAAAAAAGAAAAAAAAAAGGCTTTTGCTTTTTGCAGCTCTGTTTGGATTTTTATTGACTGGATGTAGTAGACTATTAAGTCACATGCTCTGTAAAAATACACAAGCCGTGAATAACATCAGTGTCAGAGATAAAAAGGAAAGGCCAAGGTCTGCAAAGGAGCTTAAGGTACTTCAATCCAAAACATAGGTCCTTGGAACTTTTCCATACCTTTCAAAGAAACTGAATTCCCTTCAGTGCAAATTTCTGGACATCTACATTTCCGGTGTGGGAGATACAGTTTTCTTTCAAAATCCTGATAGCAGCTCAGCATCTAAGTCCTCTCAGGGTTCCTAGGCTCCACCTGCTTTGCCAGTCCCTGTCCTCTGGGGTATGCTCTCAGGACAGGTTCCAGTTCTGCCTGGAACAAAGCTTGGAGGAAGAGGTGGTTTTCAATCTTTGACAGAGCAGTGATTAAGGCACTTCATGGGTGAAAACTCTTGCACAGTCCAGTATGGCCCAGGCATTTTTGCTGGGATTCATTCGTAAGTTCTCACACAGGTCAATGCAGCCTCTCCCATCTGTAGCTCACCTCAGTCTTTGGTGAATGCTAAAGAAGAGCAAGTGCATTTCTAAGTGCCTGTCACTCTGTCAGCAGAGAATTCAAACCACCAGGGTGTTGGAGGACAGGCTGACTCAGGTTGCTCTTGAGCTTCCTTGATTGAATATTTCACTGTGCCTAAGCTGTTGAATCATTGGGTTGTGGAGGAAAGTGGTGAAAAGTCTCTCTGTTACCACTGGTGATGCACCGTGCCCGGTGTGTAGGCAGCACAAACCCAGCTCCCCTACCTAGATGAGTGACCTGATGGTCTGGGTATTTGGTAGTGAGAGAGGGTTGAATCTTTATTCAAGGTACTTTGTGAGAATAGTGCTGGCCTAAATCGGGGCTATATTCTAGGCAAAAGTTATCTTAGGTCCTAAGAAAGCAGATCAAACCCCTACATTTTCAGGAATGTGGCAAGAAATCCTTAGGCC
This sequence comes from Psophia crepitans, assembly GCA_013399095.1. Taxonomy (NCBI): domain Eukaryota; kingdom Metazoa; phylum Chordata; class Aves; order Gruiformes; family Psophiidae; genus Psophia; species Psophia crepitans. The sequence continues at coordinate 468,323 of VWZZ01001519.1, forward strand.
AATGATGGAATAGAAAGCAGAAGATCTGACCTAGATTCTCTGAAGTTTGTGAAGTTTCAGATCCATAGGAGTCCCTAACCACCAGCCTAGAGGCTATGCTAGACTGAGTTAAAGCGCCCATGCCGTAGGTTGTGATGCAGAAAAAAATGGAGTCTCTGTGCAGGCACAAGCAGCCCATGGATTTTAATGGTCAGGGAAGATGGACATCAGGGTGGCAATCACAGGAAAACAGTCGGGGAAATCACAGGCACAGCTTTCTTGTTTCTTAACTAGATGTACCGTTGCCTGGATCACAGGTCAGCCCAGGATGGATGTTTAGAAAGCCAGGCTTAGGCAGCGTTTGATAGCTTCAAAATGCTGCAAGCAGCCCGTCCACTGTCTGCAGCGTGTGCGGAAAGTGAGGCTGACGGAGAGGGAACTGAAACAGCATTCTTTGGGTGGGTGGATCTGCCTGTCACCAGCTATTGGCAAGGTAGGTGCTGCGTCAGGGCTGTGCCTGCCTTCAAGTCCACATTTTTAGACAATGTGTTCTCATCTCAGATCTTCAGATATCCCTGATGTTTCATGTCATTACTAAGGATAAAAATGCCTCTGTCTTTTTTTCTGTTAAAGACCTGCTGTCTAGTTCAAACTGGATCTTTTTTTTTCTGTACATTTGCTAATATCTACCTGGACTACTGTTAAAGTAAAAACCCATTTGCTTCTCTTTAAGTAATGCCATTCAAATATGGTCTCTGCAAAATGTAATTTCCATTTAATGCTTGAACTAGACCTCATGAAATAAGATGCTGAGAAAGATTTACGAGTCACCAAGGCTCGAGCTAATGTGCTGATAGCTGTGGAATTTCAGATGTTCAAATAGAAGTACTCACAGCTGTGGCAGGCATTTCCCAATTTGCCAAAAACCCTTAGAAAATAACCCTCCAAACAATGGTGACTGAAAGTTTAAATTATATGTGTGCGCTTGATTTTTTTTTTCCAATTTTAAATAGTCCCTACAACCAGTAAAAAATAATTTTGGAATCATCTTCATACGTAAAGATACTTCTGAGGATGGAACAAGTAAGGAAGAGTGAGACAGACCTTTCTGACCGCTCTGCCCCTGGGAAGTCTCCTGGGCACATACACCTGATGGCACCTGCCCTGCAGAGTAGCTGCCAACACACCCAAAGCCCTCTGCGAAGTCTCTTACTGACTTACCTTCGACTGGGACTTTCCTCAGCTTCTAAGCACAACAGACATGGTGTAACAGACCAGCTCCTGCCTTGAATACTCATTTGAAATATTCAGTGATATTAAGTGAATGTTTAAGTTAGGTAAAGGCTGCAACATCAATTTCATGATTAAAATAATGGAGGATTTGAGGCAATGGAAAGCTGATTTACAAATGTCACATGCCAAATCCAACTTTCTTTTTTTTTTTTTGGTTCACTTAATGTTATTTCAAGACATTAAATGGACCATATCCTATGTTGTTTTCTGCACGAAAGATAGAGTGCAATCCCCTTTTATGTGTTTCATCTTTAAAGTAAACATTCAGAAGAGGGATAAAAAGCTGTTTGAGGAGACAGACAGTGCTTACAATCCTGTAGCTGGATTGCTTAAGAGTGTTATTATTTTTCCAGTGTATATATGCTGGCACAATGCTGGTTTGGACACAGTTATGAATGTATATTAATAAAAAGTTTTTTACCAGTATAATTTCTTCCCTGGCCAAAGTCAGCTATACGAGTGTAAGCATATGGATGCAAGCGTAACTATGTTTGTACCACTGCCAGGCACAGCTGAAGCAGCACAGCCTTTTGTCTAGGTGAGCCCAAGTCTTTCATCTCTTCCAAATACACCAAAATGGCACCAACCTCAACATTTAGAGATTTCACCATTTTTGTGAACAAATTATAAATCACTTTCCTCTCCTCTGCATTTGGGGAATAGTCCTTCAGCGAACATGTCTAAAGAGATATCTTTCTTCCAGCAGAGGCTCTGGAAACATTTGATTTTTTGCGGTGTCTTTCCAAAGCTAGCTGTGTCGAGCATGCCAAGTGTTTGATGTTGATAGTTTGACACGAGCACTTAGAAATGTGTTGCCTGTGATCTGATTTTGGATAACACAAGCATTGCCATGCTTTGATGAATCCTTGATGTTTTAGTTCTTTAGGGGAAGGAAGACAACAACATCAAATCGCAGCCAAGAAACCTCTGTTCTGTTTCAGTTGCAGCCAGATACTGAGCTGCAGGGTAATAAAAACCTAGGACATGCAGGTTAAAAAACCCCTGGATGTGGACTGGCTAGCTCACACTCAGACTGTTGGTCAGTACTGTCCTACGAGAGAGCGTTATAAACCTGGTAGTACTTCTGCACTAATACATAGAGTTAATTTAGGACCAGAAGCAACAGTTTCATGTCCAAACTAGTAAAGATACACAGTGGAGAGATGCAGCACAGAGACATCTCAGAAGAATCTCTGTTGATTGTGCTGGTTGCCTGTTCATCCGTGGCATTATTTGCAACTCAGATGACCCACTAATGGTTAAGGGAAGTGCATTTATTGGTGAAGAAATACATCTTCTAAAGCAGTGAGAATTTTACGCTTAATAGAGCAAATGATCTTACTTCTGTGCTCAGAAGTGAACATAAGTTAGATGTAAACCCAACTAATTTGTTTTTTTAATTTGTGGGTCGTTGGAGAAGAAAAAAAGGCAGTAATTTTCGAGGTCTGGCCCAAAATTCATTGAAGTCTGTGGATGCTGCTCTGTTGGTTTTTTCATAGTCTTTTCTCCAGTCTCTTAGTAAGCCTGTACGTGCAATGCCCGGGCTTTCATGGTTCATTATGTTGCTCACATTTCACACTGAGATGGAATGAATGCATGATAGCAATTTGAGGAGAATAAAAATCACTAGAGAATTGTTCCAAAGCCATTTGGGACAACCTGTCATAAAATGAGGTTATGTATTTTTCAGTCCTTCTTAACATAGCCAGTCAGTACGTGTCATTCCGAGAAGAAGCAGTTGAGTTAGGATGATTTCCAGTTCACTGCATGTTTTCAGGAATTTGCTGCAACAAATGAAAAATCAGTCTGTCCCAGAAGGAGAAGGAGCCTACTAGACATCACTGGGTGTGGGGACTTGGACAAGCTCTACAAAACAAATATCTTCCAAGGAATCAGCAACATCAGATGCCGTTTGAATGCTGATAAAACAAATGTGCTAGGCACAGGCAGTTCAGAACAGGCTACAGTAAATTTTATACTTTGCGAAACAAATGTCTTTGCAAGTGCAAATTCAGCACTCAGTCAAAGCTTGTGGACACAAGGAAGTCAGCAGTTTAGTTTTCCTTTGTTCCTTTTTTTTCTTGTTAGTTGCTTTTATTAAAAAGGTATTTTGTATTTCTTAGAAGACTTCTAATTTTCTTGCTATTTTTAAGAGGTGTGTCGCTGCAAAAATATTGCTGTGCAAAATGACCTCCTACAGTGTCAAACTTCTCTTAATTTTCAATTTGTTTTGAAAATAGTTCTATATTTAAATATTGTGTAGTATAAAAGCACTGAACCATCTTAGCTATCGTGGCCTGTATGTGACATAGCAGTATAGAGGGCTTTATATTTTAATCATTAATTCTTTTGAGAGAGTAGCTGTTTGAGCTGTACCTATTTCAAGGCAATTCTTCTTTCTAAAATCCTTCTAATCAAATTGGGTAATCCTCTGATATAAATATTTTCATAAAACGAAGATCAAACTTGCAATCATTTTTATTCTGTATTGTAAGTTTCAAACTATCCTTACATATATGAAGAAACTTCTGTTACTCTCATATAAACACTAAGACATTTACATTTATCTTCTACCTCCTTGACAGCTTGTGTATACAGGCTCCAGTAGAGTTAAGTAGTTCAGGACTGAGTTTGGATATATGACTACTCTGTCTCTGCTGCTGTCTGTAGCTCTAAAGGAGATATGAGCCCATATTTAAGTGAGTAGCTAAATTAAGGCTGAAATTGCAAACTTCCTAATGAATTTATCAAACTTTGGCCACAGCAAAGGCAGAAATGTGGCATTGCCTGTCCCTTAGGAGCTGGTGTCCAGCCCCCGGGCATCTCGCCAGCGCAGGCACCACCATGTTAGTTAAACGCCTTTGTGCGTGGGATGGCGTGAGTTGGGCTGGTACGGCAGAGGGGGCTCGCAGTGCCTGAAATGTGCCCAGTGCCACAGCCAGGCGCTGGGAACCGCTGGGCACCGGAGCCCTCACGTGTAGCCTTGGGAACGGCACCGGGATGTGCTGTCATCCCATTAGGGTGCACCATCTGGGCTTCTGTCCTGAGCACAGACACTCACTCTTTCAAGGACTCATCTCAGAGATGATTTTTAAGAACAGTTGAAGGTGGAGAAGGTTGAGCCAACACTAACCTTTTAGGTTATATCGTAATGACGACAAATTGGGCTAGGAAATGAGAAAAGTGGGCTGATTTTCTCTTTCTCTTATTTGTTTGAGGGTTTCCAACTATTCCTGCAGCCTAAGAGGGCTCCTGGCTGGGCTTTGCCTCTGGGCCACTGTGGTGAGGATGGATGTGCATGTGGGCGACTACAGAGCAAAGTGAGCTACCAGTAACTTTGCGGTTTCCAGGATTAACAGCAGCTGAATAAAAGTTTTCCACATAACACTTATAAATTTAGATTATTAATCAATAATAGCTGACTTTTTTGGAGTTACCCTTTAACCTCTCTCCCTGCCTTTTTCTCTGTACTGGGGATATATACCTCCCTCCCTGTACCTCAAAGAGGGGTTTGATATCTATCCTGTATTACCTCATCCCTTCCATCTTCCCACCAGCGGATGATTGCTCCTGGGAGAAGTGCTTAGGACTTTGTGTGGTCCAGCTTTGAAAGACTTTGGACACAAGAATCGGCCTCTTTTCTTGTGGGACTGCTTCACATCCCACTTTGTTTTAGTGGTAGAAGTTTTATTCCAGTTTAAATTTTCCTCTTTCCTCACCTCATCCTATGAGAGCCCGTCTAATTATACCAGGCAACTAAGCCAAATCTGGGTCAGCCAAACTAGATTTGATGAATCTAACCTCCCCTGAGCTTGGAAAAGCACCATGTGTGTGACAGAGTGGCAAAGCAACGACATTCCCCTAACAGTGTGGAATGGGGTTCCTGAGACCTGAACCCCTTCACCCCTTGGCAGGAGCCTGAGTGACAGCTGACAGCCTGGGCCCACGTCTCCACTGCCCAGCCAGATTTACCATCAATTTGATTTCTCCTTGTACAAGCTGCTAAAAAAAATTTGATTTTTCTACTTACAGAGATAAAATAAAATAAAACACCTGTTTTTTCAGCCCACTGGTATTTACCACAACTGGGACTGAACCTTATGTCTGTGTTTCCGCTCCCTGTTTCACTTCTTGAGCCCAGGCTCCAGGTAAATTTGAAATCCTCTGTGGCAGACTGCAGGCCACATGGAACATATGCTGAGCATTTCGAAGAGATTCTGGAAAGAAGCTTAGAGTTTATTAGATGATGGAAACACTTTTGTGTCTAATGTGCAATTAGGGAATTGCAAATCTTTCATTAAAGTCCAAATAGTTGGGATAAAAAAATTCCAATAGCCTAATACCCCTTGTAACGTCCAGGCCTGGCATTTAATTTAAACATGTCTCTCTTTCAAGGTGTGACCCTCTTCCTGCTCCCTTTCATGGCCACAAAGCAGCATTTAATGTCAGGTGCCTCCTGAGAAAATCTGCTGCTTCTGCTCTACCAAGGATTCATGCACCCTTTGCTCCTACCCTTCCCAAAAGCAAGGAAAGGGTTGCTTAAGATCTGACGCTTACCTTGGTAAGAGAAATTGTTTGATGGGAGTTGGGCCAGGTTTGGATTGCTTCCAGAGCAATTCCTAGAGCAGCTAATGTGAAGGTCCTGTAAAAACACCAGCCTGAATCATTTACTTGCTGTCCTTCGCCATTACCTTATCTGTGAGCAAACTAAAAATAGAGATGAATTATGGGGCCTCAAGCAGCTATGTTGAGTGGAGCATTTGAGATGATGGTGTGTATTTAACAAGAAATGTTTTATAATTGAAGCAGAAATAGTAGGAGCTAAATATAGACTTTTTAATTCATTTGGATTGTGGAGTTGGCAGTTTTGCCTTTGTGGTATTTGTACTGATTTCCTTATTTGAACCAACATGAATTGCTTTTTAAATTTTTTTTTCATACTCCAAGCATTTCAGTGACCCAACATTTTTGGTACACACCAGCATGGAATATCTGATCATTAAAAGACAAAATTTAAAATCAGGTTTCAGACAAAGTTCCTGTGAAGAAGAGGTGAATCTGGGCATTAGTGAACCTTCAAAGGGTGACAGAGGGAAACTATACAATTTTGCCAAATTTATTATTTTTATTTAACTTTGATAAACAAGTCCAGTGTGGTGTTACTTTCATTTGGGTTGTACAGGTACACAAGTTTCTTCCTCCTATGCTCATCCAAAGCCAGAAGTGGTCAGAGACACCTGAATCTGGTGTGCCCTATTTATTGCTCCCAAGCCAAGCCAGACAGTCCTCCTGTGTGAGGACTTCTCTGCACGTTGTAGATGTTCTCTAAGTTCTCCTGAGCAAATGGGAAGCAATGTCCTTTTCTGTAAGACAGATGTTGCATACTCAGGAAAAAGAAAAGCACGTTGGGTGAGGCATTGCCCATGGATATCTGGCAATTAATGGGCAACACAAAGTTTGGCAGAAAAGCTACCAGTGGAATGCAAATTGAAATACCAAAGTTTCTCAGTCTTCAAAAAAAAAGGGCAGTAAATGGACAGTCTTTAAAAAAAAAAGGGCAGTAAATGGATGGTAAGCCACCATGAGTAGTTCTGTCACATAACTGTAGCTGCCTAAAATTTAGGAGTCTGGTCTCAGCTAATAGTGTCCCTCTATGACTGGGGAGAAAGAAGATTATTCCCATATCAACACAGGATTCGTGCTGCCCATTGGAAATGCGCCTCTCCCTACTGACTATTGAAAAAGCCTGGATGCCAGTTCAGAGGCAAGGAATTCTAGCCTAAGAACAAAACTCCCTACAAAAACTCAACGACTAATGTGGGCCAATACTTAAAGGCATCCCTTTAGGAGAGATTTTATACACCTTTTTTCTTTCCAAAACAAATCGTTTTGCTAAAAATACCAGGGCTGCTTCAGTTCATTCTCAACAGAAATACACAAACAAACAAAGTTTTTCATTAAGGACTGTAATTACTGAATAACAGGATATGACTTCCCACCACATCCTCTTTCGAGCTGCAGGCTTTTCTGGAAACGCACCAGCAGCCCAGTCGCAGAAGCGACGCTGTTGACCGAGCTCACTGGTGACGGAGCTTTCCAATGACAGCAAGTTTCGCCTTCACCTCTCCATCAGGTCTGCCAGGGGGTGAGTTCAGAATTAAGTCAGGAGGGGCAAACACATCACCACATCATCTTTCAGCCCTTCGCAAAAAACAAAGAGCACATACTTGGCAGCACTTTAATTTCTATGGTTACTGATGAATAACAGCACAGCTGGGGAACTGTTGCTACAACCCACTAGCAGAGATAATTTAAGAGGTCACACTTAAGCAGATCCATTACAAAAGCACTGTGGGGTTTTTTTTAGGGATAATAAAACTGAGGACCGTAGGTTGTACTCTTTGGATTAGTATCAAGTGGACTACCCAGCTAGTCATAAATTTGCCCTCGTTACTGTCATTGTTTAGAAAGCAGTAAGAGGAAGGATGGCTCTTTTTTAAAGACACCAAAGCAGGGCTGGTGGTTTCTGGACAAAATCTTGACCAGGAACACGATTTGCTTGGATTTTATCACAGTGTCAGATGTTGATGTCTCCCATGCTAATGCAGGCAAATGCTCCATGCAGCGTGGAGAGCCTTTCTGGCCAGGGAGACCTGTATCAAGGCTCCACTTTCTACCACGGGGGACAGTGATACAATTTTCCAGCAAAGTCCGGAAAAAAATAATGGAGTAACGCTGAAGCAGAAAGGTTTGGGAACTCTGACACAGACTTCTTGCATGATCTCAGTGAAAAGTCTGCTTTGCGCTTTCAGTTTTGGTCTGGACTCTTTTCCTTATCTGTTAGGGTACCAGTAATGAACCCCAGTAACTTCACCGCAATGCAATATTATCTTGAAACAATTGATTGACCAGACTTCAAAACCCTTTGGGCAGGGAAAGCCTATCACTTTGTTTTACACAGTGTCCCGTTCAGGAGGGAAGTGAAGGCAAAATTCTTTTTGCCTGCCATGCTCTAGCTGTGGGGTCCTCTGATGCAAATCCATTCCTAAACCAGCCAGGAGTAACAAAAACATTCAGAATTTTTGTCATTTTTGCAAATCTAAAAAAGTCAAGAAACCGAATAACTTATTTTATATGCCTGTGGGTAGAATTGCAAAATACGCTGTTAAAAATATATAACAATTATTAACGGGCTGAACCTGTGAGTCGGCCCACAGAAACGCACTGTTGCTGTCAATGCGAATGTTGCAATTTTACATTTTATTCGGTGTAATGCAGGATTAGTATCAGAAAAGACAAATGGAATCCACGTAAGTCCTTTTGCAAGACTCTTCTTTCTACATATTGTCTCTACACACACTGGAACAAGCACATCATTGAGAATAAAAGCATTGACATCAGTAGAGTTTCACCTGGGACGGATTTGGACTAATTTTGCCAATGGCGTCATTACCCTCAAGCTACGCTGAGCAATTCATTAGTGGCAGACAGCTGAATTTCTAAAAGTGTGTGTAACCTAACTCCAACCACCAGCACAGTAGAAACTACTCTCAGTAGCTCCTCTGGGCAACCAAGGACACCATGAGATTGAATAAATAAATATAAACAAAGAATGTTTTTCAAATTGCTCTCCATCTGGAGTACTAGATATTCTTCCAGCTCTGAAACCGAGGCACGTTTGCACACTATTAGAGACAGTCCTCTGTACCTTCTGCCAGCTCTGATGATCCCAGTGAATTTTAAAGCATTTCTATAGATAAGAGATTTTCCTTATTTTTCACTGCTTTCAAAGAATAAGACAATATGCCGTGGGTTGCTTAATTTTTGAAAATTCCTGCTTTTTTTTTTTGTAGTCTAAGGCAAAAGTGAAAGTATGATTTTTATTTTTATTTCTTTCTTCCTAAATCCCTATTTTTCCCTACTGGTTACATTCCTACAAATAATTAGGCAATGCCACTGCTCACTCTGGCTTGAGTGGTATTGATTCGTCCCTCTTGTGTTAGACTCTGGATAAACAGGTCGTTTCCTACAGAACTTGCAGTTTAACTGATGTGTCCAATGTCCAATATAGGACTTAAGTAAATAAATAATACATACACATCACACCCCAAATAATCTTAGATGTTACCTGAACTTTCATTTCTTGAGACACAAAAAATGAATGAATATGAAATGTTGCTATTGTTCTCATCTTCTTTCTCTCTCTCTGGCTCATGGTCATATTTTTTCACAGTAACAGCACTTCAGGAGCAGAGGGACCATCACTCCATCAGTAGGATACTCTTTCTTCCCCCCCATGACAGCTGAAAAGAGCTGAGGCTGTAGATGAAAATTCACAGGCTTGTTTCTGGGCCTCACCAGGGCTGTTTGGATGCAAGAGCAGCGGATCTGGGGACATGTCACAGAATCCTAGAATCATAGAATGATTTGGCTTGGAAGGGACTTCAAAGATCACCTAGTTCCAACCCCCCTGCCATGGGCAGGGGCACCCTCCACTAGACCAGGTTGCCCAAAGCCCCATCCAACCTGGCCTTGAACACTTCCAGGGATGGGGCCTCCACAGCTTCTCTGGGTAACCTATGCCAGGGCCTCACCACCCTCACAGGGAAGAATTTCTTTCTAATGTCCAATCGCAATCCCCCCTCTTTTAGTTTAAACCCATTCCCCCTTGTCCTATCACTCCCTGCCCTTGTAAACAGCCCCTCTCCAGCTTTCCTGTAGGCCCCCTTTAGGTACTGGAAGGCCATGGTTAGGTCTCCCTGAAGCCTTCTCTTCTCCAGGCTGAACAAGCCCATCTCCCTCAGCCTGCGTTCATAGGAGAGGTGCTCCAGCCCTCTGATCAACTTTGTGGCCTCCTTTGGGTTCACTCCAGCAGCTCCATGTCTTTCCTGTACTGGGAACCCCAGATCTGGACGCAGTACTCCAGGTGGGGTCTCACAAGAGCGGAGTAAAGGGGCAGAATCTTCTCCCTCGCCCTGCTGGCCACACTGTTTCTGATGCAGCCCAGGACACGGTTGGCTTTCCGGGCTGCCAGCGCACACTGCCGGCTCATGTTGAGTTTTTCATTAACCAACACCCCCATGTCCTTCTCCTCAGGGCTGGTCTTAATCCATTCTCCACCCAGCCTGTAGTTGTGGACTATCAATGTGGACTTACACGTATCTCCCCTAGCAGATATTCCAGTCTGGAAATTAATACTTTTGTTAGTGTCAGCAGAGAATGCTGCTCATCTCATCCCACCGTAGACCCCTGAAAAGGCTGTTATGAACCATATCCTGCAAGCGCCTGTTTCTGTTCAGTGATTATAAAGGCATTCGAGATGATCACCTCAGCTGCACCACTTGGTCAGTATCTAAGGCCAGAAGAGGCTGGTTCAGACATCGACTCCATGTGCTAAATGTAAGTCTAGATGGAGGGTTTTTCAGCTCATAGTTTGATGAAGTATCACAGACTGTAAGTGATTTCCTTTACTCTGCTACTATGCACAGAGCAAAAATCTGAGATTAAATCTTCTGTTTCTCCCTCATGTCCCTCCACACCCCAATGTATTCAAAGCCCTTTGGCCAATGTCCAGCTTGCAGACCGAGCCCAAATTTTCCTCCCACCCTGCCTGACTTGTACTTGAGAAAGACCTACTTGTTCATGTCACAGAATCGGCAGATTCGGCAGTGTTTCAGGAGCTGGAGTTGTGCCCAGCGAAGCACACTGGGACTTCCATTTGTAAATATTCCTGGTAGATGCTGACTAACATACACCTGCTGCTCAAACAGGTCCCAGTCAATGTACTGGTTGTGGTCTGGGGTTTGCTGTTATCTCAGATGTGCTGATTCATCAGAGCCTCTCCCATTGCATGCTGGTGCCATCTTCCCCTTTCTCCTGGAACTGAGTGCAGACCCTATGATCTCTGATAGCACAGGGTTCCCAGAAAAACAAATCACCCTTTGTGAATCACCTCATAAGGCAGGCATTTAATAATCCTCCACCTCTCGTGATCTACAGAAATTCTGTGGAAATAAAGGGGCTGAATCATTATTTTCATAAATGTTTAACTCTTCCTACTCTGTAAAAAAGAATAAGAGTTGAAAAAGATTTTTATACATACACTGTACACGGCCAGTTTGCCCTGCTTTGGCAAAATGTAGCCAAAGACTAGAGAGGTGCTGATCAGTAGGTGGAAGAAAGTTTGCTCTTTATATGAATTTCAGTGTGTACATGCATTCTATATATCTACACTGCCAGTCAAGCAGTTAAGTTTAGGGGCAATGAACAGTTTGCTGAGAGCTGATTAAGGAGACAGCAGTCTAAAATTTAGTTGAGGCCATGAACAAGAAAGTGTGAAGGCAGCTACTGCACAGGGGAGTGCTGTAAATCCCTAGCAAACTCTCTGTGGGGTAGCTTTATCACCAAGTGTTATCTCTTATTTTATTTAGTGGAATAAATTACAAGTAAAAGTTAATATGATTCTTGTTTTCTCATCTTCTTTATCTTTCTTTCCTTACTTTACTTTTCCAAAGAAGAAAAATTGCTGGTGCAAAAGAAGCAACTGCCGTGGCAGTTTCTCACTTGCTCTGATTCTAGGAATAAAGACAAACCAATGTCTGATGTTGTCCTTCACCTCCTACCTGTCCATTCAAATCAGCTGCTGCAAGTCCATTAATTTTAATGCTTCTCTGCATTTAATACTCCTTTGCTAATTTTTAAGCTCTCAAGCAATGTGTTACTTTACAGGTGATTAATGAAAAGCACAAACCAATATCAGATTGAGACTGGTCTAAATGCTCTTTTAAACACAAAAAATATCCAGTCTGGTGAATATAAACTAATATAAACGAATAGCACTTTGAATTGCAGTAACTGGTGGAGACCCTGGTCAGAAGCATAGCCTCACTGAGGGTGTCCAGTACCTGAATGGGGGCCTACAATAAAGCTGGAGAGGGAATCTTCAGAAGGGTATGTAGTGACAGAACAAGGGGTAATGGGGCTCTGGGCAGCCTGATCTAGTGCAGGGTGTCCCTGCCCATGGCAGGGGGGGTGGAACTAGGTGATCTTTAAGGTCCTTTCCAACCCAAACCAGTCTATGATTTGTATGATGCAATTATGCAGTGGTCAACACTTCTCCTGCTAGGCTTCAGCCAAACAAATCAAGGAAGGTTATGTGTTGGGGGGTTTGCTGAGCACAGAAGGAGCTGGGACCTGTGAACCAAGTCTAAACTTCTACTGTTGGGCTGTAGCTCTGCCTCTAAACATCTCAGGATACACATACACCTAGTTTCAACAGAAGGGACTCCAAAGCCATCCAGAAGGAAGCCGGAAAGACACTTCCCCGCGAAGTGCATTTCAGACATCCCAAGCTAATGAGGGAGTTGGATGTTGTCCTCCCCTCCGTAAGTCAGTACTTCAAAGGAAAGTACTTCAAAGGAAAGTGCTGGCTGCATCTTTCAGTGACTCAACCTTACCCACAGAGGAGGTCTGTGGGCTCCGCAGTCTCCTGGGTGTCAATTGCCATCCTGAGTTATGTTCTGTAGCTGCAGAGAGGAGCAGGGGTTTGGATACATCTGCCTGCAGGGTGCCTCCCATTAGCAAGTCCTGTACCTCTTCTGTTCATAATATATACAACTTTTTATGTTTGTGTTCTTGCATATGATATCTTTTTCACCCATAGTTGTGCCATGCAGTTTTGAGTTAGTTTCGCACTTCAAAAGTAAAATCAGAATGAACATTGGCATGTTCAAAAGGTGTATTGGACAGTTAAGATTGCGGCAGTAAATTGCTGTCCCACTTAAAGCAGAGTTCATGCTATAACTATTTCAAGGATATGTATTTGTCTTGTTGTGTGAAATGGCTAAAAGATTTTAGGGACCATTTAATAATTATATACAGTCCCAGGAAATAAATAGGACAACAGAAAATCAGCTTTTAAAAATTCAAGGAAATGTAGCATGCAGCAATGTTAATTTGGCACAGAGCTTACACAATAGATTTCATTTTTTCTTAACAGAACAATAATTGAAAACTGACTTAGCCCCATAAATAAACCAGTGACAGCTGGGAAAAAACAGCAGATTGGCCCTTTGTGCCTGTTTACAGTAGATTTTGGCAGCAAGATAGTTGATGTAGTCTCTATAGGATGCAGCTATTATGTTTTCCAGATGTGCTTGACCTTTATCTTCGATAAAAAAGTGTCTTGCCATAGAAACTATCAATTCATATACTGTTAACCCAAGTCATCGGCTTCTTTAAGATGCTGAAGAAAAAGTCTTGTGATGGTTACGCTTCCATTGACACTCAGTACAGCTGTCTAACTTGTAAGTCCTTAGATTTCTCAAATGTGAGTACCTAAGTTCAGCTCAATGTGCCTGTAGAGCTCCTAATATGAGGAAGATCTGTAATATGGTAAGGGTTGCTCAGTACTCACAGAGGGACATTTAGGAGGTCCTTCCTTGATTAGCTACTCGTAGTGGGTGGAAGTAGAAAGAAAAATGGCAATAGCTTCTTTATGGGTTGCCTTTTATTATTTACTTATGTGTACAGGATGATGCTACTGTTCTCTCTGGCTCTCTGGGGAAACTATATCAAACACAGTTCCCAGCAAAGAGTTAAGCTGCAGACAGTTTAATGCTGACATGCCAAGTAGTGGAGAAGAGCATGGCCACCTCATACCCACGAGCAGGAGTCCTACCAATGTCACATCTGCATCAATGTAAATTGTCCCATTGGCACAACCCTAGAGCCAGGAAAGAAGGAAAAGGAGCCCCTGGCTAGAAAGGCACTTGAGTCAAAGGAGGATTTCCAGTATGTTAAATTGACTGTGTCAAAAATTATAGTGGTACCCAGATAGAGCGGCACAAGAATAGAGTGAATGTCATACATGAGTATTTATGGGCAGGAGAATTAGGACATAGTGGAGTAGAGGAGAATAGGGGAAATGGGTAGAGTGCTGTGAGAAAAGAGGGAAGCTGTGGGGATCCTGGGCTGGGCTTGGTGACAGAGAGACAGAGGTTGAGAGGGTCACATCAGGTTGCAGAGAGGCCTCGTTTTGATGGGAAATAGAGCAAGGTAAGAGGTGTAGTGGCTCGTACTTGCTGTTACATGCTCAAGTCTCTGGGCTCGTAGCTGAAGAGCCACTGCTCCCTGCCTCCCAATGGTTTTGTGGCACCTGTGCAGCTTGGTTAACCCTACGGTGACTGAATTTCTTGCTTTTCCTTTTCATGTAGGTCAGGTGTGAGAAATCCTGAGAAAGAATACAAGTTCAAGTTCAAGAAACCCAGGTGACACACTAGCTCAGAGAGCCAAGCATCCTGGTGAGTGCATCTCAGACATCCTCAGTGTAGCACTGCAAGTCGTCTACAACCCCCACACACTCCTTTCACCATCACATTGGCCAGTATGCAGCCAGACAGGCTCATAGATGTGTATCTGTCCCCTGATCTGAGGCATAAGTTTCCCACAGGGCCACCTCAGTACGTGACTTTGTATACAGGTGCCTCACGTTGGGAATTCAAGGGTTGGAGGGGGGTGTGCCAGGGTGGACTAAGGTTATGGCAGAAGAAACCCAGCTGAGAAAAAGCCTAGAGTCAAGCTACATGAGCTGGTGGCCCACTAGTATGGTCCCCTGACAGCAACGATGGATGCGAGCCTGCCATCTACATTGCTGTAGGACTGGAAGGTAAGCTTATAGAAAGGTGGGGGTTTACAAATGATGAAGGGAAGAGACAAGAGAGGGGCTAAACAACGTTCTTTCATCCAGAAGTAAAGCTTTGGAGATCTTGTGACACCACAGTAGGCCAGTTTCAAAGGAGTAGGAGGATTCCGGAATGTGGTTTCTGGAAAATCATGTAGCAGCATTTCTGCAACTGATTTTCTGAGTTGTTTGTGGGAAATTAAAAAAGAAACAAACCCACAGTAATTGTTCAAATTGGACTAAAATTGCACACAAATCAGAGATCTTGCTTTTCAGCCTTCGTGGCTGTCTTCTGGCTCTTCTACTGAGACAAAAATGCCAGCTGGCAACAGATGGACAGTGGTTTCTGAGGTGGTGTTTCCTGGAGATAGGAATATTTTTAGGAGAGGTGATAGGCAAGGCAGGACTTTGCTTCATCACCCTGAGCAGCTGGTGTAATGTCGTTGGAGGGCATTACTTTAGTCTGCAATGTGGCAGCTCTGAACAGAGCTGTCTTCCTGTGTTTAGCAGAGCCCCCTGAGAGGGCTGAATTTTGCCTATAAATCCCTTTTTCTTTCACTGTTGAAGAACATATAATGGTACACATGCCAATTTACTTGGGGACGCTGATAATTTCACAGTATCTTTAAATCATGAGGCAAATCAGGAAAGGCAGTAAAGCAATATGGTAAAATACATTTCATCAAAATAACCAAAATGTTGAAACAGCTGAAAATAAAATGGAATTTGACAAGTGGGAGGAGAAAACAGCTGTGTCAGTTGTTACTTCGCCACATAAGCAATTTAATCCAATTATAAATCTGCTTCTGGTCACACTGTCACATCGATGAAAGGTTTTTCGCATACACTCTTCCTCTGCTTTTATCGGAAGTCCTCCCCTTGAATCAGGCTGCTTCGGTAATTTGGTAACATATGGTAAGCTGCACTTACGGAGTGACGTGCAGATGTTTCAGCTCGAGCCTCCGCAGATGCTCTTCTTGTCTGGACCACTGGGGATGGGGGCAGGTGCCATCAAACCACATGGCCAGAGGCGCAGGGTTGCTGCTCAGATTTAACCCTTACCCGTGATCTTTGCCAGATTTAACCAGTTTTACACCCCATCACTTACACCCTTCGTAAGGTTTGAGGACAAAGAAACAAGACATTTCCCAAGCTGTTAGACCAGCAGATGACAGGTGAATGTGGCCTGTCCATATGCTATGGGTCAGCTAGAGGATAACCAAGTACTGCTTTTATGGAGCTTGGGGTTAGTCAGTGGTGGGGGTGGGGAGGGGGGTTGTGTGGTTTAAACATTGACTTGCTTGTTTTGCACACACACTGTAACCTGCACGAGACATGGCAGAGTTTGTATAAGCGCACTGCGTAGGGAAACTCATAAGGAAGGGCTTTAGACAGTTCGCCTTTGAAGTGTGGAAATAGTACAATGCAATAATTTAAAACACATTGCTTAAGTAATTAGAGAGGGTGTGTGCATCAAAATGTAGTTTGCATTAAACCTTCAAGCTTTTCAAAGCATTTATAGTTTACACAGCTATACGTTAATCCACAGGCAATCTATAGTTCTGAATATTCTCATAGCAACCACAGATCAACAAATGATTTCCCTGGGCTATTTAGGCATACCACTGCTATTAGGTCCTCTGATTTTTAATTAAAAGGAAATAGCTCTAAACATCTTGAGGTAATTAAAATGATAATATCTTCTGTAGGATGCATTTGCTAAAGTAACAGTAATTCCCTCAGGTGACTTTATTACTCAAAAATATAACTACAACTTCATTAGACAAATGAGATTATCCATTGTTTTCATAAACTTGAAATGTAAAATATGCTCATAGTTCTGCTGCAATTGTTGAATGTAATGAGAGAACTCCCTCTCCCACATTTTAGTGTAACTCTTGAGATAATGATCTTATTAACCTTCATGATAATTCTAATTAATATACCCTATCACAAATAGTTCCTTATAACCTCGTTGCCATTCAATATGCTTTCATAAGGAGCTGATTACTGTGGCAATGTTACGAATCTGTGTTAAAAAAATATACACACACCCACCTAGCTTTACACGTTCATTTCTGACTGAATTCTGAGAAAAAGAAGTAACAACCAGAGGGAAAGCTATTTGACTAAGCCTACTTAAAAACTGTTTAATTTTGCATCTGACAACACACGGATTGAGTTTGTAAAGTAGTGTGTGTCTGTGTGTGTATGAAACCTGTATCTTTAAAATGAAAATCCTGCAACGTGTTGCAATGAACCACTGGGTTTTAGAAGTTTTTAGAGAATAATATTATTCCAGGTGTTGCCTGGATACATATGGAAGCAAAAAATAACTGCAGAAAAACTGCAAAAGATGTAATTAGTTAAAGTGGTGGTTTAAGGTGGGACTTCACTGATGATGAAAACTCACTGTCAGTCAGTCCGGTCCTTATGGCCAAGCTACCTCTAAATTCCTTCGAGTTTTTTGCAAGAACTATTGACTTCCCTCTCTCTCATACAGGAAGACTTGCTCATAAAAGTATGTACCCATGATTTCCTTTTCTCTGTCCCTGGCAAACGCACCTCTGGCCTTATCATTTCTGTGCCAAACACAAGAGATAATTTTCACTTTCTCTCAGCACAGGACCGTGGCACTGTCCCTTGCTTTCTGTGTCTTTCCTCTGTCTTCTATTTTAGATTAAGCATAAATTCTTGGTCTTTGCTCTCCAGACGCATCATAGCCTGAACCTAATTTTGAAATCTTTCATTCACTGATGTGTTTTTCACTCCAGCCTCTATGATGCCATCCTTGATGCCAAGTGCTGGCTACCTATTTCCTCATAAGCTCCCTTTCCAAATCAGGAATCTCTCAGGACATTCCCAGATAACTTGGTCAATAGTTTCTTTCACATCTCACCCTTAAACTCCCCTGACACCACATTGATAAAAAAATTTGGCTAAAAATGGCAACTGGTAAATTGAGATCGCTGCACATAGTGCATTCCAATACTGACATATTAATTTGTTCATAGTGCATTATTTCTTATTTTTTATTTAAATTGCAATATTTGTGAGAGTTCTGTACAGCACTTAGGCTGGTGGGTCCCTGGTCTGTGATTTCATCTCTCAAGCATCACAGTAAACCCTTCTCCTCTCTCCACCAAGAATCCATAAAAACATGCAATGAAAAAATACTAGAATTCTAGAATAACAACTATGTTTGCCTGTCCCAGTATGTTAATTACAATTTAAAATTGAAATTTTATTCAAGAAAATGACAGGTTTAAGGACTAACACAGATATAGTTCACTTTGTCATGAAGAACAGCTTTTGACCAGATGACATCTTGAGTCACCTTGATTCTTCTGAGGTAGGAACATCTATGGATGAGTCTATATGGGACCCTTTAATTGTTTTTCTCGAACTATTACTACATCCCTGACTTGAAATTTGAATACACATGAGAGAATCATTCTGGTAATTCAGAGGTAACATGACAGTTCTGAGAAGTGGTAAGACACACCTCACTACTAACGGTGATGCTACCAGGTTCCTCCCAAATAAAAGAGATAACATATTGATCATGTTGTAAAATGAACATCTAGGGAACGTACCTTTCCGTAGAAGGTTTTGCTCTCTAAACTCAACTCAAACAAAATGCAGCATGACTCTTGCAACTCTGAGCATTGTTAGGTCAAAATGAAAAAAAAACCAAACCCAAATGCAAAAAAACCGCAAGAAAAGATCTTCTTTTGTTTAAACATCTAAAATCCTGTCTTGTGAGATTAGCTGGTGAATCAAGTTTTGGATAATATTATTATGGGAGAAGTCAAGCAAACAGAAAGATGACTCATAGTTCAATGCCAGGACTATTTCTTAACACAGAGGAAAATCATCTTCTGGTTGCATATGGAATCCTCCCACCGTGAACAGGGAGCCTGGCAACAGAAATAAAACTGCAAATGCTCCAAATTTTACTGTAGAACTGGCCTCACGGCTGAAGTAGAATGAGGAGACACCAGAAAAATGGACACTGAGGAGGAGAAACCATAAGATGGCTAAGTAATGCTGTGCTTATTTCTTTGCTTATCAAAACAGACAACCTAGTAGTTGGTAACATTTTCTTGAATTCTCCCTTCCCATGAAAAAAACCCTAGACGAAACCCAAACAAAAATGTAAGCTAAAACCACAAAGGGAAAGTCCCTGAACACATGCTTTCACTATAACCACGACGGACAATGCAGGCTAAGAGTGAATTTCTCCGGCTCAATTAGAGTACAGCAGGATGGCACTGCACCTTCTCCAAAATACCATCCGATGACAGTTGTGGGGCCACCCTGGAACAGAACCCACCAGTGAGACCACAGAGTGGCTCTGACTGGATCCCTGCCAATGGGTCGTCCCTTGGGTGAACTGCGCTCAGTGCAACTGCCTGCAGTGGAAAAAAATACATGGTTTTCATCTGCCATAGAGCGTAGCTCAACCACGTGAATATTCCCATGTCAAATGAAGAACTGGGCTGGCACTTGCTCAGTGTCTCAGGCACTTTTGTGTTTCTTCCTTTTTATCATCTTGTCAAAGATCAGATGGTGGTACCTTTCCTCAGGTGGGAAAGGTAGTTTTTCTACAGAAACATGTTGTGAAAATTGTGCTCCCACTGGCCGATGTTTCTGACTGTGGGACTTATCCACAGCTTTGGGCTGGAACAGGAACTGCAGTTTCTGTGGAGCTGGAAGACATTCTTTTAATAAGAATTTGTAAAGAGATCAAAACAAGCACAGAAACCCAATTCCACCCTATATGTGTCAAAAATAAATTTACAAGTGGGAATACTCCCCAGGAGAATGTTTTTCCTGGCTCTTCCATCACACTAGTGAAATACAGCCAGTGCTCTGTTCCGGACTTTGCAAACACTCATCATTGATAAACTAGATGGAAAAAGCCAAGTGTTTGTGTGGGCTTAAAAAAAATCATTATTTAATGACACTCAGGGAAGTACTTTTTTTGGAGGGCAGTTCAAATGGCACCAGCTGTTCTGAAAAGGAGATTTAAAGGATCTTGGTAGAGCATATAACAAAACCATAGACTGTTGTTTGATCATCCCAAATAATGTGTGTATATGCAAATACTTTCCTTCAAAGTAAACCATTTCCTTACATCTCTCCGTAGTTCTTGGACACAAATTACATTTGTTTTGACATTCAACATTTTCTTCCACTTTTGGACAAGCCGATAATACTGTAATCGCATCATATTTTAAGCTCCTCTTTGACATGCAAAACATTGAGTTTGTCCAGTTTCCTGCTGAACCACACTTTTCTCCAGCTTTGAAGTCAATACCGTTGATCATTTTTGCATCCTTTGCTGGTTTGTGCCCTGAAGAAGCAGTAGTCTGGCACCCGATTTCTGCCAGCACAGAGACAGAATTACTCATAGAAATTTTCACTTTCACAGAATCACAAAATGGTAGGGGTTGAAAGAGACTTCTGGAGATCATCTAGTCCAACCCCTCTGCTAGAACAGGATCACCTAGGGCAGGTTGCACAGGATTGTGTCCAGGTAGGGTTTGAATCTGTCCAGAGAGGAGACTCCACAACCTCTCTGGGCAGCCTGTTCCAGTGCTCCATCACCCTCAGCACAAAGAAGTTTTTCCTCATATTGAGATGGAACTTCCTCTGTTCCAGTTTGTGCCTGTTGTCCCTTGTCCTGTCACTGAGCACCACTGAGTCTGGCTTCTTCCTCTAGACCTTTAGATATTTATAAGCGTTGATCAGATCCCCTCTAAGTCTTCTCCAGACTCAACAGCCCCAGCTGTCTCAGCCTTTGCTCATATGAGAGATGCTCCAGCTCCCCAGTCATCCTCTTGGCCCTCCGCTGGACTCTGTTGAACTGGGGAGCCCAGAACTGGACACAGAACTCCAGATGTGGCCTGACCATGGCAGAGTAGAGGGGTAGGATAACCTCCCTCAACCTGTTGGCCACAATGTTCTGGACACACCCCAGGATACCATTGGCCGCCTTAGCCACGAGGGCACACTGCTGCCTCATGGAGAGCTTGTTGTCAACCAGGACTCCCACAGCACACAACACATAGGTCCTTCTCCACAGCGCACAACACAATTTCCATTTTCCAGGCAGGCCTGCATTTTTATGGGCCTGGCTTTTTTGAAACTAGGGCTGGACAAGAAACAATTCTGTGATGATGTCAAGGTTGTAAGGATCACATCTTTTCTTACTCCTCTTGTGACACTCCTGTAACTTTAAAAAAAAATGTAAAACACATCCTTCTCTTCCAAATACACCAATGCAGGTCAGTTGTAGATGAAAGCCATCAGCCAATGTGGAGCAGAAAGCGTTCACCTTGGCGCAGCTCTGTCTGACCTAGAATGACAAACTCTCTCTTTATCCAAATATTTTTTAAAGGAGCTGTCGCATACTTGGGTCAGCAAAGCCATGGTGGTTTAAACTCACTCAGCATTTCAGACTATGCTGTATGTTGAGTCTGTTTTCACCTTTATTTACCAGTTCACCAATTCTGCAGATTTTAGTAAAAGAGATTTTACAATTACTTCCAGCTCGCCGAGGAAAATAATAAGCAGTGGTAGGTCTAGGATTATCCTTAATAACCTCCCTAAAGCACACACTGTGATTTCTCCACTGATCGCCTTCTGAGATCTTGTCAGTCAGGAAGTTCCTAATCCAATTAAAGTGTGTTTTACTGACAGAATGTTATTTTTCACTCAGTGTCACGTAACATTAACTATGGTGTCTTAGAAGTGTGCGTGTGTACATCGCGTGTTGCATATATTCAAAAAGAGAGTTTGAACTCCTCCAAGAATGAAATCAGGTCTATTTTCTGTAGAATTTCAGATCGATATTTACTGTAGTATTATATGCTAATCATTTTATTAGTTGAATCCTCCTTCAGATTTTCCATTCTTTTGCTTGTGATAGAATACTCTTAAATATAACAGAAACGAGTATGAGCAGGCCAGTCAAGTCTTCCTGGTCAAGCCTTCACAATCTTTTTGTTGGTGGTTATCTGGGTCTGCTGGCTGTAAAGTGTTTACCATAGTACGTGTTGCTTAACATCCTCCTGGGTTTATAAGGGACTGGAAAGTATTTCATCACATCCTGGTGACAAAAGCATGTAAATACAGTGCAGAACGACTGGATGAGTACTTCCTGTGCATCATTATAAACAAGTTGATTATCACAGCTCGTATTTTTGCTGTAGGACTTGTTGGCAGTGGTGTTTCTGTGGATGCTTTAGAAGTGTCCTGGCCCATGGCTCACCAGCTGGAAGCGTGAGGCATGTCTCTATTGCAGCCACAGGCCTGACCAAACCAGAGCTCCGTGTTGGTCCTTCCACAGGCTGTTTTCCACCTCCCGGTTACTTCTGTTCGGCAAGAAATTGCCCTTCTAAACAAAATTGTCATTATGAATCAAGCTGTTTTCTCTATCAAAGAACTTTAATTTAAATTAATTTAAATTTAAAATTTTCCTTGCATAAAAGGAGGAGTAACAATGGGTATTTTATGAGTTGGCAAAACTGAGTTTTTAGCAAAGCTGTGAGCACAGAGAGGGTGACAAGCAGGTGAAATGAGTTGGGGGGGCACAACAGGAGGTCGTGGAAGGATGGAAGAACACTGGCAGGTGAGGAGGGATATTGCCCTCTGACACTGGATCTCTGGAGTCTTCTGCAAATCTCAGCAGGTGCTGGATATTAAAGCCAACTACAGTTCCTGAACAAAAATGTGAAAGAAATGTGTAAATTTGCTTCAGGAAATCCACTGGGAATTGCTGTAGCCACACACTTGCTGGTCTGTTCTTTGACAAACACAGTGAAGAAAATCCCAGTGGAAACCGCATTTGTTTAAGAGAGATTCATGATGTGGGAACGCTGCACAAATGCCAGCAGACCACAAAAATCTGGGAAACTAAAAGGCCAGGTAGCCAGCAGAACTGCTGCTCTCAGCAAAACCCGCATTCATCTCTCTGCCTCTGAAAGCAAACGATGTGAAACGCTCTGCTGGTATTTGATAAACCTGCACCTTGGCTTGCTCGGAGAGGAGTGAAGCTTCGCGCTGCTGTTCCCGCGGCCAGTGCTGTGGCAGCCTGCTGTGATCACAGCTGACCCCCCCTCGGCTGGATCTGTCCGTCTCAGATTATACTGTCACATGGATGTCTCGCGCAGCGAGCTCCCCTTTGCTGTGGTGCTCCTCAGGCCAGCGAGCCGAGCTGAGACGACCTGGAGCCTTACTCCGATGGCTGGCTAATGAGAGCTGGGAACACCACAACATTGCTAAGGCCCGTGGCGGTACGGCGTTACCAGAGGAAACACGGGCCTCCGCGATGTCCGTATGGCTGCGTCTGAGAGGGACCCGTCACGCTGAGAGCACCTGCTGGTATGAAGTCACCACTCCGGTTTGAAAACAGATTAAGTCAGTAAAGAAAATACATGAATAAAGGCAAACAGAAGAAAGACTTTCGACCCCGCAGAACGCACGATGAATCATTTACCACAGCGGGCAAGAGGCTTTCCGACAGAAATGGCGGCGCGTGAGTCTACTTCTGTCCGCAGAACGCAGGCAGGGCTGTGAAACCCGTACCCACAGAACCGCCGCTGCAAAGACGGCAGGGCCTCATCCGGCTCCCTCAGCCTTTCTCCTGACACCGTCGCTCCTGCAAAAGGTGACGTGAAACATTCACGTATTTATCTTGCCATACCAGCAAGGGAGGTGTGTGCACTCAGCGGCCTGATGCACGTGAACAATTTGTTGGGGTTTTTTTTCTGATAGAAAAGAGATTTTTTTGCTTTAACTGAGCCACTTCAGCAGAAATACCACATCACAGAGGAAACCGGTTTGAAATGCCCTTGGCAGGTAGGTGGTTGGACAAGGTCAGAAAGAAGGAAGATGCCGCAAACCAGGAGACGAGGCAGCACGGGCACAGGGGAAGTGGTGGGCTGGGGCTCTTCCAGGCCGACTTGGATTCAGCTTTCGGGTGACACATTCAGCTGCCTTCATGTGGCAGCTTGAAAGGACAGATTCCCATGGCCACATTGTTTTGCACTGAAGCTATCTGACAGCCTTTGACCCAGCTCTCCAATCAAGTTAAAATGACACGTCCATTGGCTTTTGAACTGTGAGGGGAATGACTTTTCTGTTCTGCCAGAGGCCTCTTTTATTTAATGTCCCATAAAGAGGAACAAACTCCATATAATGATGACATCTGGTGGTAGTTGTTGAATTATTGCCCTATGATTTAGTAGATAATTGGATGCCAAGTTTCATGACATCTTTCTCCCTCAGTGCTGCAGCTCCGCAAGTTCACACTTACAGTTTCTGCTGGATGTAGACGACCTCTAGAACCTTTGGCTTACTGTTGACTTCAGAGGAAAAGGATATTTTGGTTAGATTACTCAGGTCCAGCTTTGTACTGCATGTGAGAACAAATGGAGATAGCCTTTGCTGGCAGCACGTAAAGCCCAACAGCTGCTGAACGGCTGCGCTGAGCTTGCAAACAGTCTTGGTGAGTGGCCACCATCACCCCACAGGTGGCGGTACAGCGATGGGTGGTGGTGTAACGAGTAAATCCCTGAGGCCTCACGGTACCCACGCTCTGCTTTTACCAATTTCAGCTTTGGTGCTCAAGTCTCTAACTTCTGTCATTCACTGTGCGGGGATCCAAGGATCCTGTGAAGCTCTACCCCTAGTGCAAGCTGTGGAAAAATTCATATTAGTGTCCATCATCATGACGTTTTACCGAGTATCCCATTTTCCCTGCCTATAGTCATGTTCGTGCTGCTGCACCCTCTGCAGTGCTTGCTCTAGTCACCGTTAGAAGCTTTTCAGAACAGAGAGCATGCTTTCCTGCCAGTTTGTACAGTCCCTATCAGCACGGAGGGGCTCAGCTTTTATCAGCGAGTTTGGATGTTGACGAAATAGTCCTAATAAATAAGATTAGTAGGAAGAGCTTAGGGATACATCGTAGAATCATAGAATGGTTTGGGTTGGAAGGGACCACAAGGATCATCTAGTTCCAACCCCCCCCCACCATGGGCAGGGACACCCTCCACTAGACCAGGTTGCCCCATCCAACCTGGCCTTGAATACTTCCAGGGATGGGGCCTCCACAGCTTCCCTGGGCAACCTGTTCCAGCGCCTCACCACCCTCACAGTAAAGAATTTTTTCCTAACGTCCAATTGCAATCCCCCCTCTTTTAGTTTAAACCCATTCCCCCTTGTCCTGTCACTGCACTCCCTNCCTGTCCTCGTAGGAGAGGTGCTCCAGCCCTCTGATCAGCTTTGTGACCCTCCTCTGGACTTGCTCCAGCAGCTCGATGTCCTCCATATTTCTACCATATTTCTATTTTCTAAACTGTACTTGCGTTACGAAGCACTTGCGAGTCCCCAGAGTCTCCAATAAAGTGCCCCTAAAAATACAAACAAAAACTTAAAGAAAATCCAGTCTGAGAAAGCTTATTAATGCTCACCTTTCAACGCATTGTCCAGCCACAAAATGTTTCCTGAGCTCTGTCAGGTTTAGATGGAACCAAAAAACTACTTGGTCACATTGTGGCAGTCTGTAAAGACTTTCAAACTTTCAGATATTGACATTGTAACAATAGATGTAATTAAAAAAACCGACAAGGACAAAGGTCTGATTCTGCTCAAGTAGAACTGAACACTCAAGTCTTGAACTCGCATTTATTTAATAGCCCAAACCATAATTCATCCCTGCTTATCCATAAGTAATACTCATTTTTTTAACTTATAAAATACTCTCTCTGGCTTGACAACACGCAACTGTAAGGGTAACGACAATTAGGTTTTAACAGTACTTCAGTTCATAGATACAGCAAAGGAAAAAAGGAATTTGTTTTTCACAGCATATCTAAAACATATTCTAAATTTTCAAAGGTTTGTTAGTGTCTTTTCCACTTGTGAATAAAAATATTTGATAGTTAACACAGCTGAAATCCTAATACATTCAGCAACGCCTACCACTGTCATATGTTCTTTAAGATCATTGAGTGTATTCTGACCTGAAACACAGATGCTGTTTCTACGTGTGTCAATGTATTCCAGGCGTGATACTGCCAAGAACGTATATAAGACTTACAAATTTGCATTACCATACTTTTTTAAAAAAATATATGTATAAACGAGTCATTTTCAGTTAATTTTATCTACAGAGTTATACACAATTCATAAAACAGAGCAGCTGAAATCCCAATCCTCTCCGGCACTGAAAGAGCAATCAAGTAGTTTAACACAGAGGCATAGGACGTAAATCAGAATAGCTTCACAGACTTCAAAGGGACTGTCGGAAATGATTCCCGTCCCTTAATGCCGGTTTATCACTATTCGTGTTCTTGATGGCTTTTTTTCTTCAAATTCTCTTTTGTTTTGCTTCTGTTCGGCTTATTCACAATCCCTGCTGGGATTTTTTTTTTTTTAAATTATTTAACTTCTGTAATATGACGGTAAAGTCAACAGAGTGATTGGAACATTCCTTTTATCGAACCTTTGCAAAGCAGTGATCATAATGAATCTTCATTTTTTTGTATTTAATTGAGTAAATATGAATAGTGTGCAGATGTGTTGCTCTTGCTTCTGTCATTAGTATGTTAACAGACCCTGAGACTGAGCTGGACTTGATTTCAAAGCTATTCTAAAACTTGGCACTTTTCTATGAAAATCTCTTTCATTTTCAGTGTTTGACATACGGTCTCACTTCCTCCTGATGTTTGAAATATGGTATCCATCTCAGGCCCATCCAGCTTCTTACAAGTTGTTTGGTTTACAATCTTGACCTCAGCCTGCCTATAGCAGGTTTATTAATACAAAATTCTGCCCACCATGAAGGTCTGCTCAGAGCTTTGCTGCCTTGAAGGATCTCTGCCCACATATTTTTATATAACTGCAAAATAATGATAAAAAAGGATTAATTCATACAGAAAAAAAAAACAAAGAAAACTTCTGCAAGACAAATTAGCTAACTTATTTGTTGAAATGAGATTGTGATTGAATTCCTAGATAACAAATCGAGTAATTATGTACAGGCAAGAATAAACACAAAGATAAAGCACAAAATTTCAAAGTACCATAAATACCAGATATCTGTGTAAATCATTTAGACATTGGCATAAGAGCAGGAAACCAGTAACCTTTTGAATTTCTTGTTTTCAGCCTGACATAGTTGTATTATCAAAGGTAGAAATTTGGAAACAAGGTTATATTAAGCTAATCTTTGTTCTGTCCAAACCTGAAGACTGTCTGAAAGCACTTGTGCATGTCTGGTTTTACCTTTATTTCAACACATTTCTGGAAAGTAACAAATCTTCTCTCCCAGATGTGAACTGTTCAATCTGAGCATAAGAAATTCCTCTCTCATAAGCAGATTGTTAATTCATCATCTTCACTAATTTGCAATTTTGTGTGGAACGGTTAAAAAAAAAAAGTACTTGGGAAGTAAATTGTGCAAAAGTATAATTTTAGCAATATTTGGTAGCTTATCATTAACTGAAGCTTAAAACTTTGAACAGCATTAAAAAAGATGAGGAAAGGAAGGCCACAAATTCAGCAGGAAGCTGGAGTACAGTATAACACAATATTAACATAGTATAAAAACAGTCAGTGATCTAAAATGAAAAGCCTTTCTTCTGCATCAAAAGATGGCTTGGCCCTACATATTTGTGATGATTTAAACAAATATTGAAATGTATTCAATATTAAATATATTTTACCTTGATTACATGGGCTAGTGTTAACTATTTATCCCATTCCAAGTTTGATTTAATATTGTTTAAGAACTTTTAATTAGTCTTGAAATAAATGTAGCGATAACTTCACATACTTAAGCTGAGATTGTCAAAGCTTCTATGGGGAAATGATGTCCCCACCATCAAAGTTTCTCTAAAAGAGAATTTGAATTCTTATTTAGTACTTAAAGCTGCCCATAACAAATTCGGAAACTTTTCTTCTGCCCCAGTTATGATCTGCGGCTCGTGGTGCAAGGCACTCCACTGCAGTACAGCACAAGGTATCCTGAATTACATTCATTTTCCTGTTATGTGTGGATAATCTATTCTTTATCACACTGTAATTTTTACTAAAATGTTTGCATCAGTTTTCAGAAGTTACAAGGAGGTGCTGGAGCACCTCTCCTGTGAGGACAGGCTGAGGGAGCTGGGCTTTTTCAGCCTGGAGAAGAGAAGATTCCGGGGAGACCTAACACGGCCTTCCAATACCTAAAGGGGACCGACAGGAAAGCTGGAGAGGGGCTGTTTATGAGGGAGTGCAGTGACAGGACAAGAGGTAATGGGTTTAAACTGAAAGAGGAGAGATTTAGATTAGATATTAGGAAGAAATTCTTTACTGTGAGGGTGGTGAGGCGCTGGAACAGGTTGCCCAGAGAAGCTGTGGAGGCCCCATCCCTGGCAGTGTTCAAGGCCAGGTTGGATGGGGCTTTGGGCAACCTGGTCTAGTGGAGGGTGTCCCTACCCACGGCAGGGGGGTTGGAACTAGATGAAGCTTGTGGTCCCTTCCAACCCAAACCATCCTGTGATTCTATGATTCTGTGATAGCAACGAATAGAGAATTAAATATAGACAGCCAGGAGACAGGGAGCTTTATTAAGTATTTTCTTTGAGTGAGGGACTGGCAGCCTTTTTCAAATTGCAGTTGAAAATATTAACACAAGTTAAAAACAACAGATGAAGAGGCAGTTCAGAAAAGTTCCCTGAATTCTGTAGAACATAGGTTGGATATCACTGCTTGAAATTATTTTCTCAATATGACTCAATGAATTTACAAAAACCTTACTAAAATCTGAGTATACAAGAAAGTCAGTAGTGTTTAGAGATGCATGTTTATATGCATGTTTCACATACAATACTCCAAATATTAGTCTCTAATAATAATAAGCCTCTGGCTTCTGTATTTGTGTGAGCTAAGAGCTAGCCAAGGAGGACCTGGTCAAGTCCATTGCATGACAGCTTCATGAGCTGCTGATAAGAAATCTCCAGCTGACTGCTAGAAAGGGGGCATTATTCTAGGAATGGATCACTGTGTACTTGCACTGTATTTTAGATTCCTGACTCTAGCTTCTGCTCACAGCTTCTGTTAGAGACGTGAAAATGCGGCTTTTGGCCAACACAGATATTCTTCACATGCTCATAGATGATGTTCCTTCTCTTAGAGTTACCTTTGGAGCTTCCCTCCCATGACCTCTTTCATTAATTTAAGCCTCAAAAAACTACAGAAACGGAAACAAAGTTTCCAGTGATGATTACAGTCCTCTTGTTGAGCTGGCTGGATATTTAGCACTAGCCTTTCCTCCTTTATTTGTAGAGACTGTGTTACCAAAGTAATGATTCTGTGAGGTCAGCCTCTGGTTAGAAACATCTGGGCTGCTTTCTGTATTGCTTGATCACCATGGGAACGATGGACAACTTCAGACATGAAGACACAGACACAGAACATTGAAAAGCATTGAGTACCCTTGACTCAGCAATCCTGTCAAACTTCCTGGCCGTCTCCCCAGGCTCTAGTGATTCTCCACAGGGTCTGTCCACACTAAACCAAATTACCGTACTGTGACACTAGTTTCTACACAACAATCATCCCACAGCTTGGCCCTGCTGAGTAGGGTTGGCCAGCAAGCAAGAATTTTGGTTTGCTGAGACTTTGGAATGAAACACAGCTCTTTAAATATGTCAAGGAGAAAAAAGCAGTGAGGGACCATGACCTAGTATAGCCAACTCCATGGTGTCCCCACATTCTGAATCCAGCTTGTAGGTGTGGTTATGGCATCTCAGGACGAATATGGAAGAACCAGGAAAGATACAGAGAAGGATACAGATATAGGCCTTTCAGAGGAATCAAAAGGTCCCCCACAGATAGTAAATGTATATGGACTGGGACTAGGAATTATTTTTTCTCAATACTCATAATTAAACAATGGAAATGATGGTGTCATGGAAGCTAAAACACAGATGAATTTGAAAATGGATGGGAAAAATGGAGGATAGATACATCTGTCGCTATTAAACAGAACGATGCAAATACAACCTAACGCATGAGACATCGTTTAAATCACCAACTGCCAACAGCTGAGACACCAGGAAAAGAACACCTCCATACTTCATCTGTTTCATACAGTGCTCTCCTTGGCCACTGTCAGTTACAGAGTATTCTGTGAACCAGATCCAGTATGGCCATTCTTATGCTCTTGATTCAATGTGTAATCTCCACTAACCAAAAAAAACTCTTTCTGCCTTACAAGGATGATTATTTATTTATTAAAGCAAGGAGAGGTGCTAATAAAACAGCATCCTTCAAGTCTGTATTAAGATTACTGAGATCCCTTGGGTAATGCTGAACCTTGCACTGGTGAGTACAAGATACTCTGTCATATCCTAGAGCTCCTTTTGGATAAACAGAATTCTGAAAGAATTGTGCAATTTCTGATACAACTTTTAACTGGAACAAGTTTTAAATTTTACTTTCTCCTATTAAAATAAAAATTTTATGAAGAATTCAAATAATTTCTACACCATTTGTATGG
Source organism: Psophia crepitans (assembly GCA_013399095.1). NCBI lineage: Eukaryota > Metazoa > Chordata > Aves > Gruiformes > Psophiidae > Psophia > Psophia crepitans. The sequence goes on from VWZZ01001519.1 coordinate 498,835, forward strand.
CTATCACACAAATTGGGTGTAATGTGAATACCAATAAAGGCAGCAAAACTCCTAGGCAGAGAAGAAATACACCTTACCATCTCACCATGGTATTAACCTAGATAGTAAAGACATGTTACTCACTAAGGAATGTTAGGAGATGGTATAATTTATTTTTTCTGTTCATGGGTATCCGTGCTGATGAAGTGTCTTGAATATGTTATGGCTATTTACAGGCAATACCCTTCCCTAATGATTAAACTTACAACTTTAAAAACAGGTTTTCTTACCTCTCCACTAGCTTTACCAATGGGAGAGTTGAGAATGAAGTCAGGAGGAGCAAAGACATCAACGAGGGCAACTGCATCATCTTTCAACTGTTTAAAAACAAAACCCATACATTTGGCAATTTCTGTAGTTGTCTATTGCTACCTGTGAACTACAGAGCAGCATAAAGATTATTTTCAGAAAGTATAAGCTATTGGTAACTTAAGAAACGTCTGCAACAAGGAGTCTGGATTTATTTTGCTTTTTTTCCTCCCAGGTTAATTGCCAAAAGAGACTGTATTTTAATTGTTTTCCTCCTTTGCTTACGGCCTTTAAACCAAGATGACACTGATAACACACAAAAACCCACATAGTTTTGAACTTTAAAAACATAATGTCCAGATTCTTCTCTGCACCGTTCCTTACCTGTGAAGAATATAATTAAGGTTGAAAAGTTTTGGGTTTTTTTGAGAAAAAGAATTTGTGATCTAACAGAATAATGAAATAAATAGAACCGGACTGCAGTACTTGACCGGCTTGCCAATGAAGATTGCAAGGCCACAGATGATACTGTTATTTTGCAAGATATATTGTTTCTCATTTTTTGGTAAATAAACTAGGACTAGATTCAGGGTCAATGAGCTACTAAACTTTACAGAAAGTTATTCAGTAACTATTAATTTAATATGCTGCAAATTTATCCCTTGAACTACAGAATAACTGACATACCCCTTTTTTAGTATTTGTATATTATTATTTAATCACAACAAACAATATTGAAGGCTTACCCTGTAGCAGAGCTCCAGAATAGCATTCTGAATAAATCTACCAGCTTGTTCACCTGAAGCATAGCCACCTGCAAATACATTCACAAAGAAGCTTATACCAGTTAAGATTACACCAATATAATCCTTTTAGAAAGGAGTTTATCAGTTCAGTATTCAAGAGACTAAATAGATGCTCCCATGTAACTGGATTGACTGTCTTTCATTAATGCGTTGACTGCAAAACCATCAATCTAAGACATTTGGAGCCCTTATCAGTAACAAGCTACACTACCACATCTTGCTGCCTAAACCCCATCCTGTCCCCCAAGCACTGGACCACAGCAAAACTGGCGAGCCCTCCATCATCTCTGAGCTAAGAGAGTCTTCTGGGTTAATTTCTTGCTCTGGATTCCTGCTCCTGAAAATTCTGTCCAGAATCACTGCTTTATATTCCACAGGCAATAAGAAAATATTTTACTCTAACTCCTAACTAGGATTCCCTCCCCCTGCCAAGTTAGGACTTTCATAAAGTGACATGCACAGTATATTCAGGGAGCTGATCTCACCTTGGTAGAGCACAGCCAGATGTTTACTTAAAGCCCAGAGTCCATACAGAGCACTGAGATTCTTAAGCACTGGCTGCAGAGTAGGTGGTATATTGGGCTCATGGGTGTAGTCATGATATCTTTGTAAGACTGTTTGTTCGATGAAAGCAATGGCTAATGATCGACAGTAGTACACCTTAGGAAACAGAAAAGGACACTGAGTAACAAAATACAAGGAGCAAATTCTCAGCTGGTGCAAAACGGTATTGCTCTGGTGAAGTTAGTGGAGATATGTTGATTGAGATCTGCTGATCTAACTTGATATTAAAGAAAGTCTAAGAAGAAATTCTAGGAGAAGACACTTTCTGCAAAGACTTTGCACAGGTTAGTCATGAAATGCCTCAGGAAATGTCTCTTAAAAATAAGACCCTAATTTTCCACGGTGTTCCAGTTTAGGTACTCTCATACCAATCCAGAGGGTGCCCAGATTGTATGCCTATTACCACTGTCATTTCGCAGCTGCACACAGATTTTATGGGATCAGGTAGCTACATCAGAGAGAAGACCATTCAAAACCAGGTTTGCTGATTTCAGGGTCATTAATAAACCCATATAACTCTAAGAAGAGAAAGGTAGGTTTACATTCATTTAATATTACGCAGAGTTTTGTAAAGACGATAAAATCTTCAAAGTGGTTCACTAACCTATTGAAAACTTGTTACAGCCCCTTCAAATAACAAATAAAAGATCTGATCATGTTAGCATGAGTGGATTCTGTTTACAGATTGCAATATGTTTTGAAAGAATTATCCAACTAATCCTTGCCAACAATCAGATCAGAAAGGCAAGTCGCCTGTTACTGATAATATAGAATGTAAAACCCGAAGTGATTGTACTCACATAGGAACACTTGTCTACTTTTATATACTTCACTTTTGCTGTATCGTGGCATATGTCCGACCACGAAATAGACTGCTGACTGAAAACATTCTACTTGGTGAACAGAAGGGGCAATATAAACCCATGGCTGTTGTGGCTGATTTGTCGTAATTCTGTAAACTGGTGTTTGTTTTCAGCCCATTTGTTCAGTTGGGTTTTTTTTATTTAAAATTAGCTGATTAGTTTTTCTTTTTTCTTTTAAATACTTGCCTCATCTTTGTGTTTAAATCCACTGTGGCATTTAAAAAAGGCATATTCCAAAGATGACTGTCTCTCTCTTGATAGCTGTTCAGTGGCATACTTAGGACCAAGCTCAGATACAAGTATGAACTGCAAAATACACATCCGGTCTCGGCAGGTTTAAGGAGGACTTCCCTCTTACTAGATGGATGTTTTTACATATGAATGTCAATTCCCTAGTCAGACTGAAATGTCTTAACATCACAAATGAAGCATTAATTCCCTGTTCTTCTCTCCTATAATTCTACTTCCTTCTTTCCCTTTGCTTGCACTTCTGTATTTTTTCGATAAAGCTATCCCCAAACCAAAATAACTGAGGGCTAGGCTAGGAATCTCTTCCAGATCTCCCATAGCAAGAGCAAATATTATATACCAGTCAGCCACTGGGCTGACAGAAAAGTGCTTCTTCATGCCCAGAAAGTTTTAAATCAAATATATATACATCTTTAAAGCACAGACTGTAAATAATTTTCAGATGTTTTTGAGGCATGCCATTTAAAACAAAAAATCCCACTATCCTGAAGATGAATAGTAGGGAGAAAAGAACACCTGATGACCTAAGGTATATCAACGCCTGTCGCAAAAGCAGTTGTGTGCCTGAGTATCTTTAAATTTTAGCACATTTGAACATAAAAAAGAAGAGAACCTTCATACTTCTGAGCAAATCATTCTCTCTAACACACTGGCCCTGGCACCAGCCTCCCAAGAACTGGCCAACTGACAGGCAATCAGACTTGAATTTCTGGCAGTTCCCATTCAGAATTGGACCCTGAAGAGCTGCTCTAATAAGCTGCTTCTAGGGTAAAAACAAGAAAGATTTCCTCCACTCTACCAGTGGTTTCACCCAGACCATTCCCTGTCGAAGCCAGGCTGGCTCTTTCTAGGTGCAGAGTTGAATGTTCCTTCCTGATGTTTTTTAACGAGCTTTGCAGATAAGGTGAGTGACACTGGCCATCTCTGGGGAACAGATCTCTCTCCTCAGTGACAAATAAGAAGTGTTCTTTCCTTGGACGTAAGCCAGTTTTTCTGAAGGAGGTAACGGAAGAATTTGGGGAGCTTGGGGATATACGCTGAAATTTGGAGTTAAGCCATTCCTAGCTGTTAAAACTCTCTGGTGAGAGAGTGGATCTGCTATATGTAGATTGTCAGTGTTTCCTTTTCAGGTTCCAACGTTGTCAGTCTGGTATCTTTCATGAGTACTTTGCACTATAGAAATTAGCGATGGAAAAGACCTATTAGGTCATCTAGTTTACCTACCTGCCAGAGCAAGATTCTTTCCTACAGTATGTATTTGGCCACAAGAGCAGATGGAGATGTAATAATCAGATGCCGACATAGATTTAATAGTAGTAGATTTAGTCTTCAGAAGTTGTGCTATCAGAATTACAGACACCACCCAGCACATGGCTGCAACGTTTCTGGAGGGAAATATATCCTGCAGGACTTCTGCTGATGGTAACTGTCCTCCTGCCATCATGTTCAATACAGTGCACATGGCCAGCTATTACACTTTACTAGTTATTTGACTTGCTGCTTTATGCTTGAGGAAATTGTACTTTGTGACCCAAGATAAAATTAAGAGGACCTGACAAACTTGGTCTAGTAAGTATTACCTGACAGTTGTTTTTTGCCTCAAAATCACTTCGCCCAGACTGCTTCTCCTTGCTCAGCTTTAGGTCGCTTTCTTGGAGCAGGTAGCAAACCAGCCATTTATATGCTGCTAAAGGAACTGTGAAAAAGAGAAAAACAAAATTCTAAACATTCACATTTATAATGCAAGAAGTCACATGCAGATTCTACTGCAGTCTCAGTTTTTGTTATACGAGATGAAAAATGAAAGTGTTAATTAATCAATCCATTAATACAACACTTTGCCCATTACCGTAGATGCAATAAATAACATCTGATAAGGCAGTCACACTGCAACTGCACAGTGAAGACATACCATGCCTGACCACACCATAGTTCAAACTGACCCCAAGCTAAAAGACAAGGTACACCCACAGCTCAATTTAGACTTCTGACTCATTCAAATTTTATATTTTGTTATTTTCTTCCCATATTAAGACTTAGGTTTGCAAGGTACTCTGCCTCTTGTGAGAATACAGGAACAGAAGACAGTCCATGTTTCGTGACAGCATGTGACTTCTGACATTGCAGAGATGGCTGAATGTAATCACATTTTTGCATATAAGTGTCTTTCATTTTTAGAGCAGCCTGAAACTATTAAGGAAAAAAGTACTTCAGCACGAAATACGTGTATGAATGCTGCTTGCTTGTGTCTTAGCTTAAGATTTAATGTACAGTATTACTTAGCCAGTTGTGAGTGGTCACATCCTGCCTGAACTTAGGCACCTAAATTAAAAGTCTAGTTTCTAACAGAATGAAACAATAAACATATTCAGATATTCTTAAAACTATAGTCTGGTTCAGCTGATATTTACAACAGAGGAGAGAACATGTGCTTAGGTATCAGTTTGTGCTCTGCTGGATTTCACAAGTTGGAGACGTCCAACAGAGAAACAAGCAAGCAGTTGGTTTGAACTAGTCTTTTTCTTACAAGCCTTTGTATTTTGAAGTTACTCAGGTTTTACCCCATAGCTATTCTGATACTATCTCACTTGGTGCTATGCATCACTATCCGAAGTTCAGCTTGTCTGCAATTATTTGAGCACTGAAGTGGTTGCTGAATTGTAGGAATCAACTCGATTGCCCCATACATATTAAGTCTGGAGTTTCTTCCCCCAGTATATTCTCAGTTTCACAGATTCACTTCTGCTCAATGCCCTGTCACTATCTCATTATCTGCTCATTTCTTTGTTAATTTTTGCCTCCAAGGGCAAATCTGGGCCCAACGTGATACGAAAGTGGGAATGGCATCTAATGTCACACTTCATTTGATTATAGCAGAGTAAGCCAGGAAAACTGCAGGGAATTTTCTTTCACCATTACTCATTTTTCTCTATGCAACCAAAAGCAACTGTCAAAAGCAGACATGCTTAAAGCCTTTTCAATGTATTTCTAAACCATTCTATGGTTTTCTAAAATAAAGTATTTTAGTGTAATAAGGTAGTGGCAGTTAATATCCTTTGCAACAGTTTCACTTAAGAACAACAAAAAACCTAGATGGCAAATGCTATTTCAGAGGAACAAAAATAGAAGAAAAATATCTGACGCTATCCATCATTCCAGACTTGAGGCTCGGGAAACACAGGACATACTTTGAAATGCAAACTATGTTCTTAGGAAACGGAAAAGCATATAATACAAAGAAAGTCAGCAAATAGTCATATGACAAATATCTAATAAGTAGCAGAGGTTGCATCTCAAATCTCTGGAACGGAATTTCAGATTCTGGAATCAGTTTAACAACAGCAGAAGGCTACCTGAGTTGTCCATGCAAGCTTCAACACTAATGGCTGTGAATTTCCAGCCAAGGATATGATGGTAGTCTTGCAAAAAATTTATTGTTCCGAAAGGGGATTCAAAAGGAGCTTTATCTGAAATAGCAAAGAAAATAAAAATTATTTATGAGAAAAAAAATCAGACTCTTTGGAACTAAACGCCTATTGCAAAGCCATGCATGCACTTGATAGGCCAAATGCAATTAGGCCGTAACATTTATTTTACTATGGCCTAGTCCAGCCAAATGAGGACTGGTGGACAAGTGCTGAAAAACCTGACATCACTGCCTATAAGCCCCGTAACATTCAACTCCTATTGCTGAGTTTTCCAGCTCTGTAAGATGCTGGTGGAACTCACTGCTAGGAAACTGAAACAAAATCATTTATCTAGAGAACTACAAAATACACTGATGTAAATTGCTACCTAGTTAGGCAATACGAGCTGTTTTAAATACACTGAGCAGAGGGTACTCAGACTTATGACTGTAGGAGTAATTCCACTGCACTTCTCAGGGAGTAAGATACTTCTTAACCTGAGTAGGGATGGCAAAACATCTAGCTAGCTTCTGCAAGACTTATAAGAAAGACTATTTCTTGCAGCAAATATCTGTGTATTGTGCATGTATCATATGATGGGAGTCTGAAGCACATTATTTATGCTCTACAAAATGATTAAATAACTGTCAATTGCTTTCAGTATGAAATTACCTCCTAATTCCATTAGCTACACACTGTTGGGTGCAGCACAGGATTCCACAATGAAAACTTACCTCTTATGCAGTTCATCCAACTCATTAAGTAGTTGCTGGTTTGCTGAAGCAGGACATTGTTATCTCCCTCATATGTGCAGTTTGGATCATTGTCATTACGGATTTCACCCAGACGATTCACTTAATAAGAACAAGTACACAATTTAATATATTCCAATGTATTAACGGAAGCTAAGAGGGACTAACTAAATATTCTGTGACAAAGTGCAAGAGTTGTCTGTTCCTGTAAGTACAGTTATTGTCACCAACAGATGAGCTTGAAAGTTAACTGTTTAGCTTGTGAAAATGAATACACTGGAAAGACTTCAGAGAAGTGTGGCATCCAGCTTTCAAGGGGAATTTTCATCTATTAAGTCTTGTCCTGGCTTCGGCTAGTCTGCATCTTTATTTTTGGAACTGAGATTGAATCACATGTACAGTCTTATTCTGACCAACTGCTGGTGCAGATGCTGCAGGGGCTTAGTGCTTTTTGTAGTATCAGGTATAAAATGAACTTTAAAAATATGGACTGGAGGAAAAACCCTTCCTAAACAAATTGCTAAAATTCAGACACCACCAGTCAAAGAACATGTCAATATAACATTCTCCTTCTGATCAGTGTATGCAGTAGTCTGTAACTTACTGGCAAGGTAACCATGTCCTCCACAAGCTTCGCGGCACTCCTGGGCCGCTTGCTGAGCAGTCCAAGAGGACAGTGGTTTGCTGGCAGCAGACAAGGCATGAATCTCACGTCCCAAATCAGCCTTTGTGAAAAACAGTTAGAAGTGAGTAAGAACTTTTACACAAAGCTTGTGACCGGTTAAAGCCATAGCTATGGTACTGCTTTATGATAAAGAGTAACTTACAATACATACCTAAAATTTTCTGAGATTACTGTAAAGGCAGAGTTTGGGGTTTTTTGCTGCCACGAAAGAACCCTGGCACAACTGAAAAACCCGTGGCACTAACTTTCTTATACGGGACAGTAGTAATCTGTGCCAGGTAATGGACACATGGGAACATCTTAGCTCAGATGTGCCAACTGACATGCCATAGCATGGGACAGGTCACTGCTTGCCAATCTTTTCCTCCCAGAAATGAAGCAGCAGGTGGCTGAAGGTGGCATGTCCAGCTTCTGTTCCCTCTGTGACATAAGCAACCCATTTCTCCCCAGTCAGCAAGGGGATATTTATAATATTTACTGCCTTACATGGTTTTCACTGATCTTCCAAGCATCAATTTTTCAGAGAGCAGGAAAACTTAAATGTACCCCCTTAATTTCCAGAAAATCACAGTAGCCTGCATTTACACTAACTCTGTTGGCCTTCCTTTGAAAATGTGTTTGAAACTCCATTTTCTGGAGATAGTGGCTTGATCTACCAAAGCTTGTTTAACAGCAACTCTCTGGTTGGGTTCGTGGGTTTTTTTTGTGGGGTTTTTTTGGTTGGTTGGTTGGGTTTTGTTGTTGGTGTTTGGTTTGTTTAAGATCTCCTGTAGAACAAAAGGAATTCATAAGGATTATAATCTTAACACTATCAACAATAAGATTTTTCTCTATCATGACTTTTTTCCTTATAGCCTGTTTTGCCTAAGATTAGTGACTACACTGGAGACCTCTGGAGATAAAATATCAGATTAAAAAATCAAATGGATTCTTCTGTTGTTTGTGCAAAGAGGAGAAATTAGTACACCCAGTCGTTAGTACACATATCTTTCATGACCTTTATTTTAGCTGAAAAAAGCCTGAGTGTTGAAGTGAGAGCTTAACAATGCATAGCCAGTGTATAGGTCCTAACAATTAATGTTGTAAAAAATGAATAAAATTTATATGCTATAAAAAAAATTGCAGTTATTTTGGTTGAGAATCACTCCTTGCACAGAGATAGATCAAACTACTCCCTTTGTAAAGGGGTGACTTCCAACGGTTTGATTGTGGATGAGAAATTCAGCATTAAGACTCAAATGTCATAACTTTTTTCTCCAAAAATATTTATCCTAATGCACAAATACGAATTGCAAACTCAAGTCAGACTCACAGAGTCTGTGCAGGAATTAAGATCATTTCAGAAAGTCTTTGATATATATCCCCTGCAGTATCATTTACAACAGTTGTAAGCTGAATTTGCATTATCATCATGTATTTAAGATAAACAACTCTTCAAAGGAACATAACCTTAAATACCATCGAAACCAGTAAAACTTTCACCACTCCACCAAAACTAATTTGGATACTTTTTGGAATGCAACTTTAATCATTACTTTGTATCTCACATATTTCTGAGACTTTGTCCTAGCATTTTTGATTTTAAGATGGCCAAAGACTTCTAAGTAGACCCTTCATTTACCAATTTCCAGTTCATAAAGGTAAGAACTCAGCTAAGAAGAAATGTGTAAATATCTTACCTGTCTCTGACTCCTTTGCTTTGTCAATACACCTGCATAAAATTCTACGAAGTTCTCAAACAAGGATTTGGAGAAATAATCTAAAGCATATGCAGCAGCTAGATAAGGAAGAAGACGCCATTGCTAGAATAAAAATTAAATAGATTTGATCACAAATTGATATATGTTTTTTATAGTTATATGAATGTAACTATCTTATAATATTGAACCAACACATTTGTTTTTACTTTGTTCAGATTGGACAACTCCTATGGAGAAGAGAACCTAACAATAACCATCTATAAACATAATTAATTGTAACTACTTTATACACAATTTACAGTTACATTATTCTAGTTCATGCAATTTGTGATAAAGATTCTGTTAAACCAGTGCAGAAGTTCCCTGAAGCTTTGGGGACCACTGACATTTTTTTGCCCTGTGTTTATACAATGCCTGGCCTGCCGGGGCCTGTTGTGATTCATCTGTTTCTTCAGTACCAACATGACAAAGAAAGTAACATTTCCACTTGCTGAATGTACATTAGTGCTGGTTGCATTCTGTGAGGGAAAAAAAAACAAGGGGCTGGGAAGCAGAGAAAGAAACATTTCTGCTGCTCCATGAGACTCAGATGGAGCCCATTAAGGAAAAGAGAAATTGCTTGAAGATGCTTTTGTGGGAGAAAAAGAAGGGAATGTGAGGTTCAGCATGCAGAGCCTATAGAATAAACAAAAACTGACAGACTCAAAAAACAGCGGGAAGCAGACCTTGGCTTATTCAGAAGAGGTGGAAAGAAGGCAGCTTTCGGCAGTTTGTAGAAACCCATGAAATCTTTCAAAGTTGCAAGTCTAACTGCCAATCTGGAAAAAAGCACCCACTTTGCAAGGACAAACTGGGCAGGTTTGTTTTCAGCACTTCTTATATATTAATCTTTTTCACTCATCAGATCTGAGTTTTCGCTGTTTCCCAGTTACTGTGCATACACTTGTTCTATTTTGTCAGAACAAAAGACAGTTTTCATCTGCATAATCTGCAGAAAAACACTGGTTATATTCCTCTCAAACTCAGTGCTAGCTTGAGACTTCACCACAATGAACGTCACTGATTTCTACACTTTTAAAGAATAAAGGCTAAAAAAGAGAAAATTAGCAGAGCAGCAAAAGAGGTACTCGCATTTCTAAAGTAACATTAGTTTCTACATCTGCAGTACTTTCATGTGTGCATAGAAAACAGCCTTTCTCTGAAAAGGTTACTATTTTAGAAGACAAATGTTCCTAGGTACTTCAGAGAAACATGAACACTTTGGGTTTTGTTATTCCAACAACTTATGTCAAAAGCTCGATCACGCCAGAAGGTCTTGAATTGAAATGAACCCCCACAGCTGCACTAAAACGACACTTCAGATGACACAGACAACCTTAATTTCACTGACTTCAGTGTTGCTATGTTGATCTGCAGTAGCTCTGCATGTGAGTTTCATAATTTAAAAGTCTGTAGATGTGAATTCCAAAGAATTTACCTGTGTTTGGTATTCAAGAACAGGTATTTCTTCTTCATCAGTTGGTCCAAACTGACGGCGAGCTGCTGAGAAGCGAATGGCTATTGATAAGGCAAGCTTTAAATTGGTCGTGGAAACTGCTGTGATCAGAATTCTGCCAGTGGACAAGGATCCCAGAGCTGCACTAAAACGCTCCTTAACATCCTGAATGAATAAAAGGCACAGACTGAACGGTGAGGCTAACGTTTCACTTACGTCCCCCTCTAAAGATACAACTCTGGTAGCATGATCAGAAGCCCAGACGGTTTGCCAGTTTTATTTCTTGACACATTCAGATCAGGTCCTCAGGCAAGACACAGTTGTTTCTCTAAACCACTTTGGGATCAATGGGGTAGTGCAAAGAGTAGGAGCTCAGTAAAATCAGTAAGGTGAGCTGAGACACCTCTGCAAGGCAATTAAAAACTCAGCATTCTGACTACGTCATGTGAAATCAGCAACAGCCTTATTTAAGCTCAACATGAGTGGCACATGCTCTGTCTCTCAACCTACTTGTACCTTTGTATATTTAATGAACTGTATTAATGAAACAAAACCTTGATTCATACCTTGATTGAACTGGAGTACTTCCCCTCTGCTGTGACATCTCCAGATATGTTCAGTATGTTTTCTTTAGGTATCCTGACATTGTGGAACATGGCAAATCTGTTTAAACAAATACACAAGCAATGTAAAATCTACCTCAACGTAGTCTGAGGTGTCTACACTACAGAAAAAAGGTCACAACAAAGACACTATTGCACAATGATCTCAAGCTGTCGGTGAACTGAAAACAGTAGCCATCAAGCCAGGTAGGTAATTTTAGTAGAGTATGCCTCGGAGAACCAAGGCTTTCAGACTCAGGCTAGCAGATGATGGGAAATGATTTGTCATTACTCTTAACTTGTCTGTTTTTTTAAAAATAAAGATGAGGCTTAAAAAACCCAAACCAAGCACTTCACTGACTCTAGGAGACCATTTCATAAGTAAAGAAATAAACAGCTAATAGAAGGATGAGCAATGTATTCTGTTTGAGGGAAGGGACAGGTAAAGTTACTTATGAGAGACCACCTACAGAGGCAGTATGTCAGACACTTTCACTGACAGCCCAGAAACCCAAACTGAATTCTCAGTCTGCATGAGTTTAGTTAAATTACTTTGCTTGATAGCTCAGCTATCGAAAAGATTGGGAAGATGGACAACTTCCTTCTCTTGCTTGGAACCTGCCTGGGCCATCCTGATTCCTTATAATTCCCTGCCACAAACAATTCTGCTGAACCACGTGCTTCACTGTTGTTCAGTCCAGTCTAGAGACTGCTTTGGAAAAGAGACACTCTATATTTTTATGAGTCTAAAATACAGATCTGTGAGGATCATTCATGTTATTGCAATACAAATGAGGACATAGCTGAAATAATGCCCTGGAAGGAACTGAATGGAGAAATTTCCTTTGTTTAACCTCAAACTAGGATTTCTGTTCCCTGGAATGTAGCATCTTAAAAAGGAAGAGCAAGATAACCTTTCGCAAATCATGACACCCTAGCAGGAATAAAGGAGGGAGCTGTTAGAACAGGCAGAATGTCCTGAGTATTCAGATTCTTCAGCAAGAAAGTGTATGAACTGTTTCACCCAGGCAGGCTATACAACTTGGCACAATAGCAGTAATATCAGCTCCACTCACGAATATCTCAGTATCTAACAGCACTTGAAAAGCTGTATTTGTAATCAAAGCAAATTCCTTTCTCCTGCCAATACAGGCTGATCTATTTAATAAGGCTCACGAGAGCCAGGCCTTTCACATTAATAAATTACATAAGGGTTGCATTGCTGCATGTGCTTTAAAATTACGAGTTGTTTCCAAGGAAACATATCTGCATACTGATTTTATTCAGCCTTAGAGATACACAGTTTTTTCAGACTTAGCCATAGAGAAAACCATGCTATCCTAACCAAGAACCAGCTGCTTACTGCCCTTAACCATGCTCAAAAGTGCTTTATTAAGTGCCAGCTTCAGTGAGAAAACACTACTTTGTAACAGAAGCAAATTCAGAATTTCCAAAAATCTGATTTCCATCTTTGTTAATATTTTTTTCATATCACTGAAAATAAAAAATACCATTCAAAGAAGATCTTTTGGTTAAATTCACTTTCTCTGCTACTAAAATCCATCACAACTAAAACTGTATAGCAACTCCAGTATTTTTAAGCAATAGCATACATGTTAGACAGAATTTGAGCTTTTTAATTATTATTACACATTACTTTATTTACAGGTGAGCATGTGTGGTGAGGTTTAGGTCTCTAGTTTACCAGTCTCTTTTCCTAGTTAGTGTATATCCATAGAACTACAAGAAGGTGCTTCCTTCTAGGAGCCTACAGTCCAAGCATAAGGCAAGAAGCTACAAATGTGCTCAAACAAACGGCGGGGCAGGCAATAACTGCGGAAGAACACTTTCTTGATGCGATTGATACCTACCAGTCACAGCACACCAACAACCAAGCACTGGCATTTTTTCACAAGCCATTACAGCAAATGCGAATTTTAAGGAGGAATCTGAGTGATGAAAGTAAGGGAGCTTCATGGATGTTATAAAGAATCCCTGCCAAGTTGGAAAAGATGCATGGAAGAAAGCAACAGATTCTTTCAAAAAGCTACTGAATGGGTGATAAAAACTGGAATCATAACCCAGCCTAAAGGAAGAGTTGACCTAACAGAGAGATGATACAGTCTTTGGGGCACAGATTAGGAAGAAACTTCAAAGAACTCCAGCTCTTGGGCCTTCTCCTTACCAATACATATTTGGAGCATCTTCAGTGCTGTGTGTGATGAACAGTAAGATTCGTGGTAGTAATGACAATAAGATGGCAAATGGTCCTTTTATGTTTACACTGCAGTGATTAGTGCAATTCCTTCAACAAAGCTGTGCAGTTGTACAAAATTATTTATGTTGATCTGTGCTTGAAACTGGAGTTCTGAAAAAGCAAATTCAGATCTACTAATGTGTAAATGTATAAACTAATAACCTATTTTTAGGAAATTCAAGCCTGCTAATATTGAACCTGTGGCAGAGGTGTGCCAAACAGAGCAGCTCCCAAAATGATCTAAAGTTTAATCCACTTTCACCTGTTGTGATACAATCCCAAACAGTTAAATCTAGAGGAAGTCTTTTGTTGGAAAGTGTGAAAAATCTTGTAGGAAGTTTTACTACTATCTGTCCTACATAATAATAATGTAGCTAATTCTGTACCACATAAAAGATGACCTAGAATTGTTTTGATTAAAAACCTAATGTACACCCTTCTTATAATAACTTTTATCACAGCTAGTGGACCAGAATACTAACTTTCAAATCATTATACAGCAATCTATTTTATTAAAGTCAGAATTTGTTCAAATAACAATTTTTGAAAATTTAATTTTTTTCTTGATATTGTCCTTTACAGATACATCATTTACTTCTTTTTCTGTAAGCTGGTATCAAAATAAATGCATATAAGATGGCAAAAACTTTAAGAAGCAAAAGAGAGACAGAACGAGCAATTAAAAAATTGAGAATTCCCATGTGTAAAGAAGTAAGATATATTGCCTATAAGCACCAGTGTTGAAAATAAAAGCAGAACCTTACAGGACCTAGGAGTTAAGCGACCTTATGAGATCACTGCCAACTGCTGTTACGCTCCTTTTCCAAGAACTTTGCTATTTGAAAATTGTTAGACATACTGGCCAATTTGAACTTGATATTGGAACGTATTAAAAGTAAATAGTAAGATTTAATGAAGTCAACGATCACATTTCTAATGGTTATTAGCCTAGAAAGCACAGTGAATAGTCATGGACCACATCTGTCAACGCGTTTAGGGGAAAAATCTCCTTAAAGAATTGAAGAAATATCTCACAATAATGGAACTGTCTGCACAGTCAGGGGGATATCATGTACCAGCAAGTTTGGAAAACGGTTAAATTTCACATGGTGATGACAAGACCACAGGTTTGAAAGCTACCCTACTTCGGGCCTCTTCTACATAGCAAATAGTGTGACTGAAATGAAGACCTCTCAACAAGACAGACAGATAGGTGCCACTTTACATATATGTATCATAAGGCTCTATAACAATCTGCAATTTGGCATCATCTAGCCTGTAAAAAACAACTGTATCACATAGATTTCTACCCAGAATGGCTGAGCAGAGTGAAGCGCTATTCCAATAGTAGCATTCTTGTTTGGGTTCTTTGGTCAGTAGTTTAGGGAACATTTCACACAAAGTTAATCTTATTGATTTTAAATCATGCAATAGTAATTCATCTGGCGTGCAGTAATGCTGATAAAAAAAGGAGCAGCTGGAAAAGCTACGAGCTCCTTTTGCCAGTACTAAATTAATAAGCTGTTACCTATAGTACAAATAGCTCAAACATGCTTTCGTGAATTGTAGACTCACTAACATGCCTTTCCTGCCAGCTTTTGTTATTGACTACGTTAGAGATGGTGCAGTGACAGTTCCTTCAATCCTTCCAGCCAGAAACACAAAGCAGGTGAATGGTATTGGAAGGTTGTGAGTCAAGTGATCTCACGGCTGTTTATGGGATACAGTAAACCTTGGGAAGAATAACACTTCAGAGCTTTGGTGAAAAACTTGCAGAAGGAAAGAAAACAGCCACATATTCCAGACTGAAACTCATAGAAAGGTTAGAGTTGAGAAGAGTTACAGAGAAGCTGGGGAAAACTACAAGGCAGTATTTTAGCTCTAGTTTCTACAATCAAGGCTCTAATCTAAGAATGAGGCTCTATAACAGTAATGCTCAACAGCAACATAGCATTTTATAGGTCTCCTATGGACTTCATGGACAAAGACTCACTCACCCTAAAGTTCTTATAGTCTAAGTGCCAGTCTCACAAGGAGTTTTGGAGGTGCAGACTCCTGCAGTGGTTGAGAGCTGACAGAGCTCTGCTAAGGAAGGAGAACAGTTGTTTGAAGTTCACTGCAGATGCAAGGCTCTATTTCTGTGGGTGATAAAACAAATCCATGACCAGATCTGAATCTACCTTTCCCCATTAACACCACCAAGTGCCTGTCAACGTGACGGCAATGCAATGGACTGTCTAGAGCTACACAGTTTTGAGGTGCTTGTGAGTCACAAAACTGAGGGGATAAGGCAACACTCTTTAGCAACGTGATTACATGTTGGCAACGTGCACAGCACTCTATGTACCCCTATAGTGTCTAACCTTGACTGTAGAGATGGCAAAACAGGGAAATATCAACGATTCCACTGCAAAAATCACTGTTTTGACTTGAATTGCAAACATGTAAGATGTGTCTTGCAAGATATTTAACTGTGGAAATGGCACTGTTCGCAAGAATTGAAGGATTGATTGTACTGTATTCAGATAATGTAAGTACAGGTACAGGCATTTGTAACATTTTTATTTTATAGCTGTTTCATTACTATTGCAATTGTCTGCGACTCTGGTCAGAAGCTGCAAGACAATAAACACATTACACAAGCACAAGTTAGTTTGTTTGAGAAGCAGGACTGATTTCTACATTTGCTTTCTTACTCACATCCCTGTACTGTCCCTTTTCCTGTACTAGAACAGCTTCTTCTGTGGTCTTGCAGGGAACCAGATCTGACAAACTATCTGGTTGAAGACAGCCAAATTTTGAGTGGATTTTTTTCCTCAGATTAGTTTTCAGGCAGTTCCAGTTCCCTAGGTGAGTCCCCTACACAGCTATACAAATGTTTGTGCCAGCACATAGAAAAAGGCAGTGTGGGTGTAGAAAGAAGCTGAATACAGAAATTATCTTCACTGTTTCAGATTGTAAAATGAAGCTTGAAGAGACTATTTAGACTTCAACCATGTATTACTGCTCTAATCTTCCTTCCCTAGGAGACAAAAACCCTTTGAAGGACTAGACTGTCATTTGTTCTACCCTTAAACTAGAAGTAGCAGGATCTTAATGTATTATTGACACTGATACTGAAATAGTAACAAAGGCAAAAAGATGAATTAATCATATAAAAGTAATCTGTAAAGGCCTGGAGGTTGCGTGATGTGTGTCATCTCTTTGCCAATATACAATGAGTTTTAGTGAGGGATTTCAGAACCTGCAATGTCTTTCCAGGAGGGATTCTTTTACACTATTTATTGCTCTTCTGCCTAATAAATTCCCTTCACCCGTTTCCTCTTGGGTGTTTTGCTTTGTTTTCAGCATCCAGAAAACTGGATCTGGCCTCAGTTATTGCTGGAGAACATGCTGAATATCCTGACACTTTCTATGTGTGGAGAGATCGAACACATTTTAATTGTACATGAAAGGTTCTTAAACAGCTAATAAAAACCTTCAGGTTTCCGAATTCCACTGTTGTAATTAGATATAGCTAACAATTTTTCCCCCAGAAAGATTTTTTTCTCCCCTACAAACAATTCAGTTCAGGTAAATTGCTTTTTGTATGGCAGTGCTTTGCTGAAGCTTTGATAGCTTCATTTCACTAGTTCTTCCCTTATCACAGGTTTTATCTGCTCAACAAACTGTACACGTTATCAGGGGATACAGCTGAACGAGCTCAGAGCATGTTTTAGAAAGACAGGCATGTTAAGCACCACTTCAGACAATTACAACTAATTTTCAAACTCTTCCCCACGCAGATTCAGTTGGGCATAATTTCTATTTCTGAAGTGGGGAAAGCAGCAATTTGCTGCTAGTTCTACCTGGATGTGAAATTGGTTCACCACCGATCCAGTGGCAATCATTTACTGCCGTGCACTGCAGTAGTGGGTAATTTTGGTAATGCTGCTTTAGCCAGGGTGGATTAAAAAAAAAACAAAAACCAAAGGGAAGAAACAGAAGTACACATCAGCACTTACCCAAGCCTCCTCTTATACCTGCCAGGCATTTTATTGAGAAGCCCCTGGATCCCAAATACCCGGATTTTTTTCCTCAGCCACATCTATTTTGTGACCTCACTGAAGAGCACATTTCAAATACTGCCAGAGCCCTGGCAACAGGTGGACATTTTTATATTATAAAAATAAAGACTGAAGCACTTGCATCCCCTGGTGGCAGTCTGATTTATTTTTTTGTGACAAAACAAAACCGGTCTAAACTATCCATAGGAAAAATTTGAACTCTGTTTTTAACCATTTATATATTGATTACACAAATTGTTGTAAATGACAGAGAGGAAGAAAAATATTTTAAAGTGATTTTGTCTTTTTTTTTTTTTGTCAGGGTAGCTGAAGTTACGAAGACATGCAAACCTCCTGTGATTTTTGGACATTCCAATTATGAAGCTATGAGAATTATTTGGAAAGACAGACTTAAAAGGAGCAGGTGAGTCAATTGGATTTGCACTGCAAAAATTCCCACATTACTTCTGAAATTCTTTCTCTTACTGAAAAGATTACATTCTGCATTAGGAGGAAACCAGCCTTCAGCCAAACGACCCAAGAGATTAAGTGTTTTCCAAAGCCAGAAGGGACAACTACAACCACCTACTCTGTTCTCTTATATAGCATAAATCAATGGCATTTTCCAAGGTAGTTCTGGAATTCTCCCTGTCCTACATAAGTGTTCAGGAGCTTAACTCTCTCTAGTCATATTGAAAATTAGTAGCATAAACTTCTTGAAGTGCAGGAACAAAACCTGACACCTCTGCAAGAGAGATCAGACTCTGGTCTTCACTCTGACCCTTTATCCTGAGTGTAACTCCATGGAAATATATCTGATTTACTAAGTGGCTATGGTAGTTGAACCAGACGTCACACATACATTCATACAGCTGTCAAAACATGCAGCAGAGACTAACACTTGTAGTCACAGCATAATTGAATGTTTTCTCATCACCTTCTACAGTGACAAAGAACTGCAGGCTGTGTGTGCTCTCTCTGGGATAAGCTAGGACACGGGATTACTAAACTGTTTAGGAGAACACCTTGACAAGGCAGTGTCTGGTGGCCCGGGACAAAATGCCTCCCTGTGAATCTTGGCATTTTGCAGATCATGGAACGAACTGTCCATCTTCCAAAGAGGCACAGCTTGTACTCTCTGCAAACAAACGCAGAGTTACGAAGCTACTACCTCTCCAGTCCCCATCCAGGCCTTCATGTACCTCTGAGAAGCAATGTGTACAAGTCACAGAATCATAGAACATCCCAAGTTGGAAGGGACCCATAAGGATCATCAAGTCCAATTCCTGGCTCCATACAGGACCAGCCGAGTCAGAGCTGAAGACCGAGCCTGTTCCAGGGCTCGACTACCCTTTCAGTGAAGAACTTTTTCCTGATCTCCAGCCTAACCCTACCCTGTCACAAGCTTCATACCGTTCCCTCAGGTTCTATTGCTGGTCACCAGAGGGAGGAGATCAGCGCCTGCCCCTTTGCTCCCCCTCATGAGGAAGCTGTAGGCCGCCTTGAGATCTCCCCTCAGTCCCCTCTTCTCCAGGCTGAACAAACAAAGAGACTTCAGCCTCTCCTTATGAGCCTTCCCCTCTAGCCTCTTCACCATCTTCGTTGCCCTGACACTTTTGATGGGTCAGTGTGAGCAGGAAGGTTGCAAAACAAAAACTAGTTCTCTAGTTCTTGTGAACAATGTTGGCATCTAGCCTCAGACCTCTTCAAAGAAAATAGCTGAGGTAGATCAGGAATGCAGGCTCCTACAGTTTTCAGCTGAATGAAGGGGTGTCATTGGCATCCCTGGGCTCCCTTGTCGCTCCATGTTTATCTGCAGGTGCTGTCTTAAACTTACCGTTTCTAGTGCAGGGACTGTCTTAATCTGCTGTCAGCAGAAAATAATAATAATATATTTTAAAAGTAGCATATGCAAAGAATTAGAATGCCCCACAATTGCTTTAAATGACATGTGATGTCATAACTAAAGATAGGGGATTCCCTCTGACATTAAGATAGGAAGTTACTGGTATCTCTTATTTACAGTGTATTATGTGGATTATAATTTCAGATTATTCAGTTATTAATGATATTTTAATAATTGCTTTATTTTTCCCAGATCAAAAAATATATCAATTTTAAAATTATGTGCCTTAAAATTATGTGACAAGCACACTCTTGTCCTTCGTCATGTTGCATGTAAAACTATGCTCCAAATTAAGAATGAACAGCAGAAATTGACCATTCCTACAGAAATATGAAGCTGAATTACATTTAGATTACTCAGGCCCTTGTTGCTGTGCCATCTGGTGGCTGCTAGTTTGTAATGCAGATGGAGGCAAAAATAGCCACGAAAACTGAAACCTTCTTCTTAAGTTTTTCCTCTATAAAACTTAATTTCCTATATGTTTTTTTTTAATCTTTATTTCATCTATGTCTTCAGGCAACAGAGCATCAATGAGAATGATCTACATAAATATAAAAGTCAGTGCTATTTCTGCCACTACAGGCTATTTAGGACATCAACAGGAGGCTGGTATAGACAACAAACTACCCATCACCTTCCGGAAAGCCAGTCAAAGCCATTAGATTTGAAAACAGGATACCTTAGGATGTCTATGCTTTGTTTGCTTCAATGGCATTTTATGAAGGATAATACATATCTCTAATAAACTGAATCAACAGAAGGAGCTAAATTTGAGGCATAAAGGTGAGACCACCTCACGCCCTCCTATTTTAGGTCTCTGTCTTTGCACAGAGCTATGCAACCAATACAGAGGTTTCAAATCATAATTTTTACATAATAGCTGTGTTGATTTAGAAATCTACCTCCGTTTCCTCACTGTCTCTCCTCCCCATCAGATGCCTTTGGTTAGTACAGTAGAGACACAGTAACGCCACTGAAGTTCATGACTCAGAAATGGAGCCCAGGTACATTTTTGTTTCAACTGTACAGAGAGCATACAGAAAAAAAAATAACTAACCTTCTCCTTTTGCACTGAACAGGATTAGTCCAGGAATCTGATGGCCTAAAGTTTCTCTACTGAATCTCATTAATCTTACATCTTTACTAACAATAAACCTTGTCTGTGGACCTCCATTACCCTTCCCGTGGGCTGGAAATTGGCAGCCAAAATAATTAAGGGCGTACATCCAGATGGTGGAAGAGAGGCTGATTAAGTTCTTTACTTAGAACTTGAAGGATTTTGGGGTGGTTTTTTTCATTATTATTGTTGCAGAGTCTATGACTGCAAGAATGCTTGGGGATATTCACAGAGTATCAGGGGCACTTCATATTCTAAAAAGTGAGAGAAGCAGGAAGACTATGGTTATTCAGATTGAAAAATCTTGAATTTCAGTATTTTCTATCTGTTAGGGGGTTTTTTGTTTGTTTTTGTTTTGTTTTTTTTTTTAGAAATACCAACAACTTAAAACAACAGAGAAAAACCTCAGAAGTAAAGACAGAACTGACACAGAAGGATATTTGCACCACTACAGCGTGATATAGTCTAGAATGTTTCCTTCTTCACATGGATTGACTTACCCATTATCCAACCCATTCTGCCCAAGTTTCTTTCCTATGTCACCTACCATCACACCTGGCATTGGTAGGAGAGTTTTCGTATCTCGAATCTGCATAGAAGTGGAACAAAACATTATTTCAGTTATGGAACAATGGAAGCTATTGGTTGAACTTTTCAAACAATGAAAATATTCCCAACTTGTATTCTGTTATTAATGCTAAAGAAAGTGCTCTGTTTTCTTAAAGCACACAATTCTGCATATAACCTGTACTTACATACCCTCTCATTCAGGACATAGATCCCTCAGTGAAAATTACTTTGGCAATATGACAGTAATTACATCACCGTGTTAAATATGCCTTAACACTGATGACTGCTCACATCAGACTAGCACTGAAACCTCCTTCAGGTGTGCATAGACATAGTCAGAATCAATCCAGCTTTTATGTAACAATCAGCTTCGAGATATTTCCTGATTTTGTAATAAATTCTGCTCAGTCTGCAACTAGTTCGTTTTACTATGCACAACTTCCATACTGCATTGCCATATTTTCTGATGCCTTTAATCTTACAAACTGATCTCTGTGGTAGAAGCTTGCAGATTTCATGCAGATCTGCCTGCAGCACTGGCAGACATAAATCATCTTAAGCCTCATTCAAGCCTTTAAGGACTTCATATTGCATAGGTTAGTTCTACCTGTATAGGCAACACGATAATCCTGAGGCTTTTCGGGGGTTTTTTTTGTATTTTTCAGTATTTTTTGCAGAAAACTGACAGTGTAAAACTGGCTGTACAACCACAACAAAATCAGAGAACATTTAAAACTAATATACCTGTTACAACTGCAATAAATGTTGAAGGGATTAATTAAAGAATATGTTGGTCAGATATAAATAACAGCCTAACAGAAAGTCTTTAATTTGATCCCACCCTCCCCCCCTCAAAAAAAAAATAAAATATTAGCAGCATTTCTAGCCTACCTGTACAAGAAAGGAATGTAATCCTTGGCACCGTCCATCAGGCGTATAGAGCTGGGCGTACACAACTGCATGAGTGGCATGTTTCCCCATATTACCAACCCAGAACTTTGCAGCTTCAAAGTCAGGAGTATTGATGATAAATTCCTGTAGCCAGGAAAGAAAGGAGGAAATGATATATAAATCATAAAAATCAACACAAGACTGTTTTCTTTTTTCTTTTTTTTTCATGACTATGGTAATGTTTTGAAAACATCCATTAACTGCCAGGGTTTCATTCTGTACTCCACTCCAACAGCTCAGATCTCTCTTATTGGGTTTAACTTTGGAGAGGATACATGCAGCTAGGAAAAATTTAGAGCTAAAAAATTTCATTACTTCATTGTAAAGACTGAAATTGAGCCTTTTAATTGCACAATAAAGCAGTTAAAAAAAGTAAAGCAAAGTGACGCACTCAGAAGCATTTCCTAGATCTTAGGTTAAGCTGAACTGTGCATCCACGTGAAGGGCTGCGAGGGCTGAAACCTCTGCAGGGACCGTCTCTTTATTACGCAGTTTTGTACGGAAAGGAAGCCTGGTTGGCAGTCTGAAAGGCAGCACACTTCCCAGTTTTCTGAAGAATACATGTATCCTGAAATTTAGACATAGCTTCTGCATTGAGAGTTTCAGACTGCGAATAGCATGCTTTCTGTATGTAAAAGAAATCTGAACTCAGAGCTTCATCATCTTAACAAAGATTTAGTCATTTCAGGCACTTTTACTGCAGTGCACTCACCACCAGCCTAAAACGCAATTTATTATTTAAATGGAACTTTTCATGCTGCCAATCTCACAAGTTTTGTGTGGTTTTATTTTCTGGAAAGGGATCTGATTGTCCATGTTGCATAAATGCTCACTGAATTGCTTGTATATGAAAAAAAAATGCCGACTGGAATGTTGTCCTATTGAAGACCATTAAATCTTATGTTTCAAATCTACGATTCTCATTTCTTATTTGTTTGAAGCCACTTCATAATGTAACATTGTTTGTTGACAGTAATAGCACCCAGTTCTGTACATCACAGTGTGATAAAACGCCACAGTCTTTGGGGGGAGACGATGAGCCTGCCTTCTGGGACATTAAATAATGTCTTGGGACACATACTTAAGTCTTGGGACTTTTTAAATTCAGCGTGGCATAAACCAAGCATGTAGATGACAAAGAGAGAGAGAAAGTTCTATCAGACTCCTCTCTTAACTTCTATTTTCTTCTCCTTTAATGTAAAACTACAATGAATATCTATTCATTTACTGAAAAAAAAATGTTAGGATGATGAATTTATTTCTGCAGTGGCGCTGATTTCAGAAAACAGATTATTAATAGTAAGCACTACTCTAATGGAAAAAGCAGTTTATTCTTTTTTCCTGTGGATTTTTTGACAATCTTGTTTTCTCATTTTTATATCTCTTTTTCTCATCCTCAGGAAATAATCCTAACCTTTGCATATAAAGCCTTCACACTGAAAGACAAAAGACAATTGAATTGGCATGTCTAACTATTTCTTAAGAGACAGAACAAAAGAGAAGGATGCTATCCTTACTTTATAACACAACCAGAAGCTAAAATAACTACTTCTACAATAAAACAGGAATTGCTGGGTTTATTGTAAATATTTCTAATAATGTAAATATTTTACTTTTTTTTTTTCCATTTGGAGTTGAACTTGATTATTTCTTGGTAATCAAAGAAATTCCTGAATCATTCTGCCCTGTTCGTAAATAACAGTGCTTAACAGTGCCAAACATTATTTCTGTGCATTAAGGACTAACCTGAGTTCTACGATCAAATGTGGCGGTAGTCCGTATGCCTTTTGTGTTAGTTCCATGGCTGAGTTCAGTCAGAGCAAAACACCCAAAAATCTAAATAAGGAGACATAAGCCACAGTTCAAGACTACTTTATCACAGCAGTTAAAACCGTAACATTTTCCAATGATTGCAAATTCAGTTGTTGGAAACTAACTTGCAACTGCAAGAAACCAATCAAACGTAACCCTAAGGCTAGGGCATCGTGCCTGTGGTAATGTAAGAGTTGGTTTTTTTCCTTTGCTGACAGCTGACTCATTCAGGCAGGTACAGATTATCACATCCCCTAAGTTTTCAGCTATCTGGGTTGAAAGCATTGTCGCATGGTGAAAATCAGCAAGCCTGCTTGGATCACAAACAGTTCTGGGAACTCCCAGTTAGGAGAAAAACAGAATGAGGCTGTTTATTTTTAAAATGGTGAATATCCCACATTATTTAAGGGGATAAATTTGTATCAGATCAATGTATTCATACACTTGGTTCTTAGCCGCCTTTGGGAACACTGCCTGCTCGAAGCCAAACCGAAATGTGCATACTGGAATCCCTTATCCTAGACTGGTTTGGCCTGTAGTACATACTCTTCAGTAACGAACCTCTGAAAAGCAAGTGAGAATAAATAAAAATTAAATAAACCTGAAGCCTCAGGCAAAATTGTGCTGACATATACATACCCTCAGGCTTTTGTGTAGACTAGGAGTCATTAGAAGAATTCAACCTGATCTTTAACAGAACTATGTAGCAATATATTGTCTATGAACAGACAGATAAACACAGAATTTCAGAAAATTAAATAAGGAAGGAGGGTGAATTGTTGGGGGAAAAAAAAAAAGATAAGAAGTGATAGAATAATAAAAGAAGCATGAAGCTCAGTTTGGATGTGCTCAGCACATATATCTTGCAAAATCAAAGCAGGTCAGGCCAGACAGTGAATGCTGACCACATGGCCAAATGGCACAGACAGGGGAATCTATTTAGGATTAGCTCTTTCTATATCAGAGAGGTGTCCCACTTTCATGTGAAAATTAACTATCCTAGCCAAAAACCAGGGCATGAGGCTGCACTTATTCTGCAGGGCACACAGTCCTGAGTCTCCATGGGACTCCATGTGGTGGTTCTGTGGCAATAAGACATTACTAGTTTCCATTTTGTAGCATTAAGATTGAATTTTTATAGCATCATGTCAAGTGTATGTGTTGCACAGTGTACAATGTAGAATGGTCTGGGTTGGAAGGGTCATCTAGTTCCAAGCACCCTGTCACAGACAGGGAGACCCTCCACCAGACCAGGTTGCCCAAAGACCCATCCAACCTGGCCTTGAACACTTCCAGGGATGGGGCCTCCACAGCTTCTCTGGGCAACCTGTTTCAGTGCCTCAATACCCTCACAGTGAGCTGGTGCCCAGTTCTCCCAAGTTATAAAAAAAAAAATTACCTCCATGCTATAAACTTGTTTCACAAAGTCTGCAAACCTCTTAGACGCACTCAAAATTGTACCTGCAAACACCTGTAAAAACAGAGAATTATGAATTAAATCAGTGACCCTGTGACAGAAAGTACAAATTGCCCATGCACAGCAATTTGTAATAGCAACGTCCATTAAAGAGACGAGGGAAAGCAGGCTGCACAGTGAACTACTTCTTAGACTACAGCTGGAAGAGGACTCAAGTCAGGACTTGACCTTGTCAAGGATCCTCTACAGAGGACTGAAATTTTCACAGCTCTAACCTATTCAAGCCTTCATTGCAATCTCTTAAAAATGCTTAATGAGCTCACTTTCCACTTGTCCTTACTGATATCCCCTTGAGTGAAGTACAACTTTAAGACTACTCTAGCTCAGAAAACACTTTTAAAAGATACCTTCAGTTTTTCCAGATAGATAGTCACATAACAAAACTATAATTTCCAGATCTTCCCCTGCTATGTGAATAGTAATAATTAATTAACTCAACTAATATTATTTGACCAGATTTGTCAAGTATTCTTTCTGAGAGATTTATCTAGGGAACAACTGATGAACAGAATCCCAGCCACTGATGTCAGTGAGAAACTTCACACGTTTCCATTCCTTCTGGATTCTGCCCTGAATCAACACACCGAGCACGAGGCAAGTAAGTTTCTGATACCTGTACCTGTAGCAAAGACACAGCCACTACACAGGGCCCAACAACCAAGTTTGTTGGCTGCTGCTGCTGCAGAGGAGTGGACAAAAGGTGGAACTGTAGGCATCAAAATATCTTTCTGTAGCTCTGTCTACACTGTTCCTTCTTTACTTTCCAGGCAGAATTCCGGTGGAGACAGGGCTTAATGACAGAGATCTACTAACTTCATCCCACAGCTCTCTGATTCTTCTGAACAGTTAAAAGGAATTTCGTTTTTGAAAGCAAAGGACTAGGAAAAGATATAGCTTTAATAAAACAGGAAGAAAGCAACAGAATTATGGTATTACAGGACACTTAAATTCAACTGTACACCACTATACCTTTTGAACTGTACTTACACCACAATGTAAGAAGTACTGGAGACACGGAGACCAATCGTACATTCCTATACAGATGACCATATTAAATATCTTTAATGGGTTCTCTATGATCTCCTGCTGAGTAAGAAAATCATACTCAAAGAGCCTTTTACAGCGCAGGAACGTCAGCTCCTGATATTTCTCACGGCACAAATCTTCTCCAGGATGATGTGCAAAGAGAGGATCACTTTCCAGAGCAGAGAAGATTCTGTTCTTGAGGGGGGAAAATCTGACATGAGAATACTAATCTAAAAGCATCTACAAATAAGATAATATTCTTCTAGTATAATACTACACCTTAAACTACAATTGTTTGACAGAAGACATACATTTATAAAGTCAAAACTCCAGAGAATTTAAAAATATGCTTAAATGGTATATCATTACATATACAGTTCATGCATCTAAATTTTACAAAAGCTCCTTTGTCGTGAAGTAGTAAGTGTGGAATTGGTTCACTCCAAATGCAAGAGAACAGTACGGTAAAACTTACTTGCTTTTTTATAGCAACTTCATTATTTCACTATATGAAGCTGCTGGCAGGATTTGAAGAGCATTGACCCTCTAGCTGAGAATAAAGGTAAAACTTCAGAGGTTGCATTCAGTCACAAATATGCAATAATCGTAAAGCCATTAAGCTACCACAACCGCTCTGTTCCCAGATGAAAATAGAAATGTGCTCCATTTAATAGAACCATTATATGCAGCCATTCAACATGGGCATGTGCATCTTTATATGTCTTAATGTGGTTCTTTTTTTTTTTTAATGTTAGATGACATACTATGGCTTTTTTTTTACCTCAGATCTCTGTATCTTCACGATTTCCACATTTTCTTAATTGTCTTTCATGTAATTTAGAAAAAAAGGTGCTGTGCCTTAGGCAAAATCTTCTAAAAATGTTTTTAAAGTCCTTTCCTCCTCTCTGAAGAGAATGACACAGGAAGAAGGAAGAAAACCAGATTTCCTGTGCTTTTCATTCTTTCATTCCCTCCTTCTGAATGAACACTGTTTGCCCATATAGCTTGGAAACTCCCTGGGACACAGTGCACTGTGTTTTTTCTGTGTTCTTAATTATATCAGTCAGATGCAGAACGAGGAATTTCTGATTTCTCTGATTCGCCCACTAAGATTTCAATAATTATGGTGAACGTTCAAGATTAGCTTAAATCCATGTAAATCTATAGCATCTTCCAAAAAGCCAGTTCTGTCTCTTCCTCCCTCTCCAAGTCACGCATTCCCACATCACCTCCTGTGCTGCAATTAATTTCCTTTTCAGGTGGGGTTAGCTTTCAGAAGGTAGGCCGGCTAATCTGTCCAACTGCAATGCCACATAAGCATTAATGCAAGCACAGAAGATCGTAGGAAATTGTGTCAGATCAAAGGAAGACAGAAATACTATGTTTAAAAGTAGCGTGAACTTCACTAAGCTTAAGTGTACCGTAAAACCATGAGATATATGATTTAATGGAAACAGTACAATAAAGAAATATGGTAGAATATCAGTTTGAAATGATCACTAGTTCTGCAATGTAGCACTTGCTCATCTCCCCTGTATTGATGACCAGTCATGAAATAAGCCTTATGAGACAGCAAAATAGGTTGCTTAGAAGTTCAGTTTTGTTCTGAAAATTGGATGTGCAAAACTCTGTATCTACATAGTATCTACAGAGTATTATTGAAGTAAACACTCTCCCTTTGAAACTCACATACTTGCTTCTACTGATATCTCCAAAATTAAAGCATGCTTACAATTCTTGTAAAGCTTACCTTAAGCTGGATGATATCTTCACCATCTACTAACACTGCCATCTCCTTCCAGTTGAAGGAAGCTTTCTTACGATATTTGCAAAGCGGTCCTTTAGGGAAATCTGGTAGCAAGGTATCCCATGAACTTTGGTTGCCAGTGGCTTCTTTCACATTCCGTGTGGATGCCATTGTTAGCTAAACTGCACCAAACAAGAAAAGATACACAACGAACTGAAGCACCGCATACATCTAATTTTAAATAATAAAAGAAATCAAAGGGGTTCTTAATTGCATCCATAGAGTTGTTCAAAAATGTATGAGTACAGCAGTGCACAGCCAACTAAAAGCTTGCCCTTCCATTTTTCTAATTCAATTGCCTTGGCACAAGCAAAGAAGGAAAAAATGCCTTTGATCAAATGTAAATGAATTACATAGTCTTTGTTATTAAAATACTAAACCTTTTAAAAGAGGCAAAGTATGAAAGAACACCACCATTGCCTAATATTGCATGAGAAAGGGGGGATGAGATAAAAGATTCATGCAAGAAAATGACATGTCTTAAATAACATAACATGAATAATTGCTACCTCGCTTTGAACTTAAATGCAAACTAATAAAATATTAAAGCACCCAAATATGCATACAAAGCCCTGTTCAAATGCAGGAGATGCCCATATTATCTCCACATTACTAGTTAACATTTAAACAACTTTTAACTAATTGGTATGTTGGTTTTATGTTAAGGTTTGTTTTTATGAGCTTATTCTTCTGAGGAGCTGTTCTTCGTACATAAACTTGAGACGGAAGACGAGGGAAAGAGTGTGACCTCTGCCCTTGTCTTCCACTGAATATATGAAAGAATAAATGAGTAATAAAAACTTTATTTCATGTACACCAATTGCAAGAAACAAATTTCTGTAAAATTCTGCATATTTGCATCTCCTTTGCCCAATTTGTCTTGTCCAGAACTCGGTTAGCACCCACAGATCCAGCTGGTTATGTGAGCCCTATGCTGCCTGTTGAAAAGCTGAACATGAGCCGGGAGTGTGTGCTGCAGCCCAGAAAGCCAAGCGTGTCCTGGGCTGCACCAGAAATAGTGTGGCCAGCAGGTCGAGGGAGGTGATTCTCCCCCTCTGCTCTGCTCTTGTGAGACCCCACCTGGAGTACTGCATCCAGTTCTGGGGTCCTCAGCATAAGAAGGACAGGGAGCTGCTGGAGCGAACCCAGAGGAGGGCCACAAAGGTGATCAGAGGGCTGGAGTACCTCTCCTACGAGGACAGGCTGAGGGAGTTGGGCTTGTTCAGCCTGGAGGAGAGACGGCTCCAGGGAGACCTAACCATGGCCTTCCAGTACCTAAAGGGGGCCTACAGGAAAGCTGAAGAGAGGCTGTTTACAAGGGCAGGGAGTGATAGGACAAGGGCGAATGGGTTTAAACTCAAAGAGGGGAGATTTAGATTAGATATTAGGAAGAAATTCTTCCCTG
This sequence comes from Psophia crepitans, assembly GCA_013399095.1. NCBI lineage: Eukaryota > Metazoa > Chordata > Aves > Gruiformes > Psophiidae > Psophia > Psophia crepitans. The sequence goes on from VWZZ01001519.1 coordinate 528,620, forward strand.
TGAGGGTGGTGAGGCACTGGAACAGGTTGCCCAGAGAAGCTGTGGAGCTCCCATCCCTGGCAGTGTTCAAGGCCAGGCTGGATGGGGCTTTGGGCAACCTGGTTTAGTGGAGGGTGTCTCTGCCCCTGGCAGGGGGGTTGGAACTAGATGATCCTTGTGGTCCCTTCCAACCCAAACCATTCTGCGGTTCTATGACCTGCTCATATCACACCCAGCTATTTCTGACACTTCATGCACATGGCAGAAATCTGTTATGTTTTTTTTCCTTATCATCTTGATATATCTCCTTGCTATGTTTCTTTTCTTTCAACCTAATCCTCTTATAGAGGTTGTTTTTGAGTTCTGGACAGTACAGATATAGTAGCAGAGGACTGCAGGATAGTATTTCTGCATGTGGCTTCCAAATCAGTTCTAGGAAGGTGCTGCTCCGTTATTGAGCAACAGGTTTGGACAGAAAAGAGAGCGAGAAAGAAAAAAAGGCATTTAGCAAGAGCATTTCAATCCAAAGCCAAACAGACACTCCTAATTGGAAAAGTTAAATCAAGCATACGTTCAAGGCTTCTGGCTCAGACCAGAGAAAAAGCTAACCAAAATACTGCAGGTATTGCATCTAACTTTATTTACATTGCAAGTCAATGAGATTGCTCAAAGGAGAAAACCTAAGCATTCATAAAAAAGGGCCTTGTACTTCAAAAAAAATTACCATTTCTCTGTTTTCACATAGCGTTTTAATATAATTTGGTTCCAAGCAAACAGTTTCAAAACTAATTAGGAAGCCAAACCAGGCAGTTACAACAGGAACTTAGAAAAGGACTGCCCTAAGGAATAACCCCAGTGGTAACTTCCACCTTGCATGGGCATTCTGGAATCCGCACACGGATGTAGCAATAAAAAGTAACGCATGTTATTTTCAACTTGCTGAGAACTCCAGTGATTTCACTGAGATACGCTGAGTTGAAAACCATTTTATGTGGAAGGTGCTCCTGCAAGTAACTCCAATTCACAGCTGCGGTATGCAGATCACGGAGGGGTATTTCAGTTCGCGGTCTGTGATCCTGCATGACACAGCCCAGACACTTTAAAGCTGCCAAAAACAACGATATCGTACCCTTATTCTGCCAGAAACACCAAGTTCCTGCAAGTGCAGAGTCACTAGAAAATAAAGTAAAAAGCTAGTAATGGCAGCTGCCTACAGAAAGGCAACACAGGGGCGGGTAAAGGCAGGGAAGCAAACCACTTCTCTAAGAGTCCTCTGAGGTTTCATTGCAAACCCGCTATTTGAGCCGCCTAAATTCAGGGCGGGACCTCGTTTCTGATCAGAGGAGAAAAAAAGAAAAAAAAGGGCTACGTAATGTACTGTTTTATTACCAAAAAAAAACCCAAAAATACCGCGATTCGTCTCCTTGAGGAGCCGGGCAGCCGGGGGCTACGTTCCCGGTATGGAGCCCGCTTTCAGAGAGGCGTTTCTACGCTGAGGTACGGCAGCCGCTGGCACAACCACGCAGTCCTCTCCTCCTCAGGGAAAAGCCACCAACGGGGTCAAAGTCCTCCAGCCCCCTCCTGACTCCGGGAGCAGGCGGCGCTCCGCACTTCGCAGCTGCAGGACAGATCGCAGCAGCTTCTCGCCGCGCCCCGCACGGCGGCTGGTGCGGCCCCCCGGGGAGGGCTGACACGCGGCGCTTCCCGCCCACGGTCACCTCGCTTGGGGGCTTCCAAGCCCCGGCCGTGGGCGAAGGGACGCGGTACCTACCTGCGGCCGCCGCCGTCCCCGCCTCAGGAACTGACGGAAATAACCTGCGACGCGCCCCGCCTCCTCCCCCTGCGCGGCGGCGGCGGCGGCAGTAGGGGGGCGGCGATGGGGCTGGGGGGGGTGGCGTTCGTGCGTGATGGCGGCGCCGCGCTGCCTCACGGCTTCTGGGCGGCAGTGCGCGTCTGGCTGGAGAAGCCGCAGGTGGCCAACAGGCGGCTGTGCGGTGCCGCTGTCGAGGCGGAGGGGCCGGTGCCGCTCGGGGTCGGCGGAGAA
>VWZZ01001519.1:530885-545728 GCA_013399095.1 Psophia crepitans
GCACGGCTGTTCGGGGGTGCTGTGGACCTGTCCCACCCGAGACTGCCGTGAATGAGATAAACGTCACTTTTTTTTTTCTTTTTTTTTTTTCCCTGCTTGTGGGAGCGCAGGTGGATTTTTATCCTTATAGAGTGCTTAGAATTTATTTTTTAGTCTTCATCTTTTGTTGTTCTTGTGCTAGGAAGTGTCAGCAGCTGAAATACAAATTACAGAGCTCAAACACCTGTAGGACTGGTTTAAACTGGTTTAAACCTTAGGAAGGCACCGTAGGGCCAAGAGGTGATGTGCTGTGTCTAAGTACTGCTGAGAGGGGAAGAGCGCTTAGGGAAGCCCGGCACCCCGCTCCGAGGAAGAGGTACAGAAAATGGCTCATCTTTTGCCTTCCTTAAGCAGAAGAGGCCAGAAGGATTGTCGTCGTACAAGCTGCTGTGTGAGTAAGCTGCCACACAAGAACAGTGCTTGTAGTGGAAGCGTAGCTATGGGCTCCTCAGGAGTGACAGTGGCCTTTGAAACGTCAGAGTTAATGAAAAAAAGTAGGCAGCTGTGGCACCTGCCTGGCCAAGTTGAACTGTTTATGTTGACTTTCTTACAGTTTAGTATTGCTTAAAAATGAAGCTGGACTTTTTTTTTTTTTGAGTTGGGTTTTTCTTTGGTTGGAGTTTTTTTGGTTGGGCTTTTTTTTTGTGATATGTAAGTCTGCATTAATTTGGAATGTGCTTCCCAGTGCTATGGATTTACTCTGGCATAGGGGAAAACAGCAGTTCTGTGCTAGAAAAATTTCATTGTCTAGCTTTCACTGTATTAAAATAGTTAGGCTATTCATTTTCTTTAAACCTTACTGGTTAGCCTTGGATATTTTGGAAACATCATGCAGCAGATTGTTTGAATTCTCAAAATTTAGCAGTTCAGTGGTTTTAGATCTCAAGCACACGGAGGAACAGATGTGTTCTTAGCGTTGTGGTTCTTCCTGTGTTGTCCTAGATCTTGCCTCACTAGTTTGCACTTCAGTAGTAAGGAGAGACAAAAGTTTATTTTGGTCCTATATTTAGTGCTAACTACCCTGACTAGCACAGTGGAATGATACATCACTATTTACATATCTTTTCAGATGTTTACAATGGAACTGTGACCTTTCTGCCTTTGGAGGAAAACAGTGAAGGGAAACACCAGATTAAAAAGTGCAATATTTATCAAATTCAACTTACACACATAAAAGAGGAGGAATGGTAAGTGTTGGGAGTGAGAGAGGAAGCAAACCCTTCTTTTATTAGTTAGTCTTTGGATATATTGCTGAATTGGACTGTTTGTCATATGTGAGTCTGCAGTCATTGTGTTAAGTGTGGCGTGGACTCTCATGTACAGTGTTTGAATTGGCATATAATGAGCTCTCTAACAACGTTCAGGGGAGACTATGCCATTATTCAGTAACTTCACTGTTTTATTTTTGTGTATTACATATTTCCTTATTCCCTAGTCTACTTGTACACCTCCTAGCTGGTGGGGTTTTTTTCCACTTCATCCTTCTTTTCTCTTTTTTTGAGGTAGCTGAGATAATGAAATGCATTGCATTTCTACAAAGTTTTTATTTTATTTTTAAAGGTCAGTGTCTATTGTCGCTCCGTTTCCAGAAGATTGGTTTTCAGATGGAATTGCATACCCCAAGCTGGAATGGCTTGGAAACGAACTTTTGCCCAGGCTGGCTAAATGGTCCGTGGAGCAAAAGCCCAGCGAGTTTAAAAGTACACTCTCGCTCATTTCTGTGGCAAAATACAGCAAAGTTTATCAAGAGCTTAAAGAAAAATACAAAGAGATGGTAAAGGTAAGTTTGGCAGTAAATGCAATAATAACATACTTTCCTATCATTGTTTTTGTTGCTGTTTGTTTAGTGAAACGGCTTCTTTCACCGAATTGTTTTTTTTTTTTAAAGAAAGAAGCAATTGAAGTGTGTGTTTTCTGGTTTGATGGTTTTGGTTTGTTTTTTTCTGTGTGTGTGGGAAACAAACACTTTGGAACTGAACTGAAAAAGCAATATTTGGAGCCAAATTCCCTCTAATTATCTGGAGGAGTTAAATACTTTGCAAAATGTTTCCCTTCAAATAAGAAGTAAGCAGTGAGTCCATGGATGTAAATACTAAGCCAGCCATACTAAAAGGCATAAAGTACTACCTTCTCCAAAACCTGCAAGAGTCTGGAAGCAGCACTGGTTAGTATGCAGGTTGCACTTCCTATTACTCTTTTTAAACATAGATCCAATATTAATATGTCTTTCTGAGTCAGAGGAGCAGTGTTGTATTGTTTTTTCCCTGGGGATCCTGAAAAATGATGGTGATCTTAGGTGCTGTGTGAACTATTACTTATATCGTTATGCTCCAGGCTCTAGCTGCAAGCGAAAGAAAATGGGAAACACTTTTGTACAACATATTGTGAAAATGTTGAGAGGTTTTACTGTTGCTATTTTTGTACTAATAGAAGAATATGTTTGAGAGGAAAATTGGACTTGTGGGTAAGGTAATGGTTCAGTCTTTCACTCTGCAATAGACTTAGTGTAATGTTGAGCATTTTATTCTTTGTTTCAATTCTTTATTTACAAAATAGGGATAATAATTCCCCTTTCTGTCTTCCTATTTCAAATTCTGATTCTTTGTGTTCTGTTGTGCCAGGATAATTCTGTGCCTGTTACATTGTGGAAATAAATTTGCAAATGCTCGTGTTAGCAGTGTTGCGTGTAACAGGAATATTATTTTTTTCTGAAAGAGTTAAGCAAAAGGATGTGTGCTCTGTTACAGAACAGATGCAGCATTTTACTTGTGAGCTGCACATATGGAGCCATAATGTTCTTGGGAACTTTATTGATTAGATGACAGTAGACATTCTTTATGCCTTTATTCTTTTGTGCGACTCCAAATCAAACCATCTTTATTTACGTTCTTTGTGTATATTTTTAAGAAGGTTGAAATGCAAAACTTGTGGAGTGCAGACACCTATTGAAGATGATTCTGGGCACTTTTTGAAGTAATTTCAAATAGAAAATATTTTTTCTCTATTTTTTTTTTTCTGAAGGTGTGGCCTGAAGTGACAGATCCTGAGAAATTTGTTTATGAAGATGTTGCCATTGCAACTTACTTGCTGGTAGGGAACTGCTTTGCCTAATAATATCCTATAAGGTTCTAGTTCCTAATAAAAGAACCTCTCTAAACAAAATCAGTATTTTCATTTTATAGTTGTTGCATTGTTCAAAATAGAATGAACTGAAGTTCTTGCAGACATACAAGGCAAAAGGGAGGAGTAGAAGGGGTGTGGGGTTTCTGTGTTTTGGTTTTTTTTTGCTTTCATTTTAGCAGAGACACAAAGTTCTTATTACAGTGTTTTCAAGTGTAACTTAAACTAGCAGTGGCATTCATGTCTATATTCGAGTTGTGTTTGTATTCTGATCTTTGGCGTACTCTCAACAGCATTTCAGGGATTTATGTACAATAAGTGATTACAGAAGGTAGGCATTTTATAACAGAATTAGAATAAAAATTAATGTGACAAAGCAAACAGAAAATCCGTTGATGTGTTCTTTATACTGCCCTATACCACAAAAATCAGCACAATAAGGAGAGTTAAGTTTAGAGAGATACTGAAACTTTTTGTGAAGGTATGATAAAGATTTGTCCATCACAGGACATTTATGACCTACACATACAAGATGTTTTTTTAAGTGATAAAGCAAAAAGCACTGATGTAGCAGAAAAATAGAGATTAGATGGACCGATTTTGGAAATCAGAAGCTATTGTTTTATAAATATTTCTACAACTTGTTAATTTTATGCTAAAGATGTTTCACTGCTTTGTCTTTCCCTGCTAAAAATTTAGCTCAAATCTCATCTTCAAATGCAGTAAGACCCAACTGTAGATAGTCAGAACGCAGATAAATGCTTGTACCATTTTCAAAGACACCTACCTATTTAAGAATCTGAACTGTTCTGTTCTGTGATACTGGCTTGTGGAAAAAGCTATACAATAGACTTAACCTTTTACAATTTTTACCACCATGATAATATTACATGTTGAAAATTAGTTCCCGTATGTTAGGGATTAAAACAGGTGTAGCCACAGGAAAATTCTGTAATGACACTCCTGAAAATGTTTTGCAAATTTTTGCACAGGAGTGTTAGTTTACAGTGATAATGTGTTTTAGCTGACGTAGTGGTAATTTTCAAACAGTTACTGAAGTCATCTAATAACTGACTTCTTATATAAGTGGAAGCTTAAAATATGGTATTAATAACCTCCTTGCCAAATTTTCAGATATCTATATGGTAGTAAATAATAAGTCATTATTTAGAAGTACATTACACAGGTGGTGAAGAGAAGGTAGGTGCAGTGTTAAATTATTACGGATCTACAGCATCTGGATTGATACAATGGGAGGAGGGGGCATCTGACCTCATTTTACTCTGCAGTCATACTAAGGTCACAAACTGTCTCGGCACGAGCCCAAAGAAGTAGCTATTCAGTTCGCATCGTGGGAAGCTCAGCAGGGGCTGGAGGATAGGTGTGATCTGTGTAGGAGATGATTAAGGATTTCTGGAATACAGCCTGGGGTGCAAAATTGCGAGGTTAGTACATTTAAAGATGTAAACACAGTCTGATAATCTCATGGATTATCTGCAGCTTCTTTCCTTCTAGCAAAACTGACAAATTAAGCAGCAGCAATGTTAAAAATATTAATTTTTATGGTTAAATACTTTAGATTATTTTGTTAGTCATTATAAAAAATAAGCATGCGGAGTTGATGAATGTGTGCTCTGTAGCTTCTCATTGAAGGAAAGAGTTTGACAATGATGGAAAGAGACTAATCCATGCCCTGCAGACAAACATCCGATTCTTAACTAATTATGAATTATGTAACTATGTAAAAGTAACTACTTATGTGCAGAGCAAGGACTAGAACTGGGTTCAAAACTTTGGAGTCCCATCAGCTGATGCAGAATTTGGGGTAGCTGAGTGTTGTTAGGTGGATTACACTTTGCAATCAGTTGGCTATATATTGGTACATGTAACCACTTTCTACTGATCAAAGAACACTTTGGTTTTTATTCTCAGCTCTGTGACCAAGTCTTTCTTTACAGTAGATATAAATGCTTCCATGGTGTTACTTGCAGAGAAACTATTGAAGTTTACTTGCTGCTATTTCCCTTGCTTCCTCTGGTCATCTCTTGCACCTTTTGTTTGAGCAGCTTATTTTACATTTATGCTCACTCTAGCCCAGGGTTGTATAGCTTTGATTAATTTCAACTTCCAGTGACTCAGAAGGGAGGGGAGGATAAACAGTTGATAATTTGCAACATAGTTCCTGCCCCTCTCCATAAACAGTGGTTTGTGGGTTTTTTTTCTCCTCTCAAGTTGTTTTCTCTGTGAGCACAGGGGATGTCTTCTGTCACATCTGCAACCTCTCCCAGCTTCTCCTTTCATTTCCAATAACCTTTGCTTCTTTCTTACAGCAGAACTTGAGAGCAGAAGTCTAAAATGTTTTCTTTTCTTGACTTAGATTCTTTGGGAAGAAGAGAGAAAGGAAAAAGGGTTGACCAAGAAGCAGTCATTTGTAGATCTTGGATGTGGAAATGGTCTACTCGTTCATATTCTAAACAATGAAGGGGTAAATAGAGTGTTTTTTAAAATAATAATTTAAAAATACAGGTAGTCAATATTCTTGTTATGCTTTCTTTTTATCTGGCATGCAGATAGCCAAAACTCAGTTAATTCATGTTGCTAAAATAGGATCTTGTCACTCTAGCTACCAGGAAAAAACCCTAGCAGAGCTGTAGAAACCTTTCACTATTTATCTGTTTTTATTAGCACAATTCATTTCAATTCAAGGCTGTTTTTCTGAGGTAAGAAACTAAGAGGGGAAAAGAAAAATTAATCGTGTAATTTAGTTATGCTGTAGACAAAGCAAAAAGGAATGGGAAATGTTAACATAGAATTTCTTTCACACGAGCCTTTAAATGAGGTGTTTTTCATAAACTTAACTTTCATTGCAGTTGAATTCTACTTCTCATGTCCTGAAAAATTTTTTTCTATACCTTTAAAAACAAACCTGGGATTTGTTAATTGTGAAAACGCCTAACAAGATGCTGCGCTTTAGGGCGTGAAAATGTGGCAACAGCAAAATTCAGTTTCTTGTGGGATAGTTTCTGAAACAAGAACAAAAAGTCAGTGAGGTTGAGCAAAACCCAATGAACTTGAGTCTTTCTGTTGCAGAAAACTATTTTCCATTTTGGAATAACATCATAAAATTTGCAGAGCCAATTTATGTCTCCTGTTAGATCAGTAGATGTCATTGGGAGGGGGAGAAAGTCCAAGTTCTCCTAACACTAACTCTCTGGCCTTGTGTGGCCAGAAAAATCTGATCCTAATACAAGATGCTGTTTTCCCTGTAGATGTTTCTTTTCGTACATCATTAGATCATCACTGCTGTAGCACTGACAAACATTGTTGATTGTCAAAAAATCATGTATGTAAGTTTTATGAGACTTTTTTTTAGCATTTCATTTTGGTTAGTTCTGCACGGGGTTCTTGAAGTTCAGATACTATTGCATAAGCATTCTTTATTTCTTGCTTTAGTGTCCAGCCCTATTTCCTCGTCCCATCAGTTCACACAGGGAAAAGTGTGTTTGGACTCAGTAGCCTAATTGGCTACAGTAATTGAAAGGTGGTTTTCTCAGCAAGGACTGCGTAGAATAGCACTCTTCTCTGAGCCCTGTGGGTGCTACGGAGTACTTGACTTATGAAAAGTTTTGATATTTAAAAAAGGAACAAACAAAAAAAGATGCTCTGCTTTTACTCTTGTAGAGATCCAGATTTTCAAGAGTAGTCTCAATAGGTGTGCCCAGGTAAAATTTCAAACCAGATATATTTGTAATGTTTCCTTGTCTTTCCCTTCAGGTATAGAAGGGAAAAAAGGGATTATAAGTATTCAGCTTCTGCCTGAAATGGTGAAGCTGTATTTTGTTATCTGCCTAAATTTTAGTATGAATTAAATAGTCAGTGTTATTGTGTACATTTAGTGAGCACGTTTGACAATTTCCTCTGAAAAATAATACTTGAAAATTACACTTTTTTTTGTTCAAATATTTCAGCATTCAGGTAGAGGAATTGATGTCAGGAGAAGAAAAATATGGGACATGTATGGACCAGAAACTCATTTAGAGGTATTATGCAAATGTATGTCAATCTTATTGATTTGTAACTTTATTCATTTGTTCAATGCTTCACTTGTGTTGATGCAAATGTAATCAAACATACTGGGTTACAGACAGTTGTCTGAAGAGATCTGTGGGTTTTGTGTGGTGTCACCCATATATCTTGTGGGACTATAAAAGAAGTTGTAAAGGAGATGGAGAGCAGTGCTGTATCATACTCTTGCATATTTGCAACTTATTTTTCAGCTGAGAAGACTAGTGTGATTTCCTACTGCGTGTACAGACATGCACACCATGAAATAATCTTTGATTTTACTGGAATATCAGTATTAAGCAGCTTTGTTTGCACTGCTATACCTCCTAAAGATATAGTATCCAAAGTTGTGAGTAGTTTGTTCTTGAAAGTGATTCTGACCTTGTAGTGCTATGTGCTGTTTTGGGGACAAAATTGTTGTTGAACCTCAAAAGAGCCAATCCTCTGCTGTACTGACCTTGTGGTAAGTAATTGCAATAAGAGCCTTTAAAAAAAAAAATTAACAGGAAAATGAGTCAGAAAGAGGGATTATATTTCAAATTCCACCTTGAGCATTTTTATGAGAACAGGAGCAATTTGAGCACAGGAACTTTTTCTTTAGCTCCAGCTGTTCTTCGTCTGATACTTGTGAAAGTGTGGTGCTGATGAGGTTTTCCTGGTTTCTTGTCTGTAGATTCCTAAAATTTCTCCCCTGATCTATCAAAAATTGTCAGCTTCAATACATTATTCTGCCTGTAGTTATTCTCTAGTAGTTTTCCTTTCTGTTAACTGTATTAAGTCATTTCTAATCATACAAAACAGCATCATCTTTTTTCCTTCATGTTATATATTCCCTTTTCTGCCCATGTTTCTGTATTGTGGAAATCTTTGCATTTTGTACATTCATTTCATATTAAGGTTGGCTGTTTATGGTTTCTCAGATTTCTTGACTCATAGGGAAACTTCTGAGCATCAGCTGTCCCTCTCTGCAGCATGAGGGAACAAAATAGAAACGCATTGTTTTTATTTGTCTTTTTTAAAAGGAAAAAAAAAGAATTCACAAAGAATACTTGAAAAAGCCAGACAGAAACAATAAAAATATCCCAAATGTGCATATAAGGACAGTAGTAATTTACGTGGGAAGGACCTATATAATGAACAGGAAGGGTGAAATGATTTTGCAAGGCTCCTGTAGCCTCAGGAGCCACAGAAGGAGAAAGCACCTGCTCACAGCCTTTTGTTACCCTCGAAGCTAATATTGTTTTGATCTTTACTTAAAACATGAGATGCAGGATGAATGTTGCCATCTGTGACATTCACTGCCAATACTAACAATACAAATTAACGTAACAGGTGGCACTCTGCGTTGCCAAACTGCTGTCAGGCACAGTGAATACAGATTTGATTATGGGTGACTGTCAAAATGTGGAGTGTGGCACTGGTAACTCATGCTGTGCCTAAACTGAATGATCAAAACTGAAATGTAATGAGGAGTAAGTTGTTTAATCAACCATAAGATAACACTTATCAAACACTTGGTTCTACATCTACTAACTTGCCAAAAAGAAACTTGTTACATGTATTACCTAGCAATATATATACACAACTACAAGTGGTCAGAGAAGTAGTATTTAAAGTGAACAGTAATACTTAAAACACCTAACATAGTGCTTTCTGAAGAGAGGAACTGGGATGCAGTAGAGGTAGTGAGAGACTTCTGAAATTCCCTAGTAAGTGTTTTGGTTGTGGGGGTGTTTTTTGAATCCTATACAAGTAAAACTTTGCATATACATGTGAATTTTGAACTCATAAAATGTGCATTTTGTATGTAAAAACAGAGTATGGGCATCATTTTCAGGGCTTTTCCTAAAGCTCTGTGGAGATTTAAATTTAAAACTTTTTTTTCCAAGTCTGCCCAATAATTATTTTGAGTCATGCACATTTTTTAGAGAAGAGTATGTACTTTTCTATTACGAACAACTTTAAGTCTTTCTTTGCTGAATGTAATTCAAGGTAAGAAAACGTGTGTGTGAAATGCAAACATTAGAGGCACTCCAGAACTTTTAAAATGTAACCTATATGAAGAATTCATCCTGTTTGTTGGTTGGATTTGGGGTTTTTTTGTTTTGTTTATTGTCTTTTGGTTTTTAGAATATCAAGGTATTCATGAGACTAATAACTCTTCTGTGAGTCAATATTGTGGTGGGAAGGCTTCTGTGCTAATCCATATATATTGAATTTCCATGAGGCAAAATACTATTCTGAAGGCCACCAAAGAAACTTTCTTTCTCTAACCTATTGTTTCCTATTTTTTCTCCTGATTTTGCATGTATCCTCAGGTGGTCTTGACACAACTTGGAAGGGGGTGGAATGGCAACATGGACAAGAAGGAAAATGTTAGGCTGGATTAGCTTTATTGTTAGGTGTGAAGAGTGGTGTTCTGTATATTAGGGTTTAATTTGGGAAGAGGCTGTCAAAGAAGAGAAGATCATAGTGAAGCTGTGTTCTGATTAACTGCTGTGTGAGTCCTAGGGCTAAGGCACAGCAAGTTAAGTGGCTTTCTAAAAAGTTCAGCCCAGACATACATGTGACAGAAGGAGAATGGCAAGAAATCGTAATCCTATGTATGATATTTGTTTACCATTATTTAGAGTGCCAGATATCTTAAATCAGACTTGTTATTCCACTCTGACCAATATTTTGTGGGTAGCTGTTGCTACATCACTTCTTTGTCGTATAAAAAATCACTGCCTGGCAAAAGTGCAGATTGAAGAAAACATCGGTGTCTGTGATTCTGATTTACCTAATACTTGTCAGCTTATATGATTCTGTACTGCTGCCTAGTGCTGTATGAACAAATAATATGCATTTAAAGTAACCTGCAATAAAATCCACTTAATATGTTATTTGGTTTTTTTAGGAATCTACAATTGTGCCAGGTGACAGTCATCTCTTTCCAGATACTGACTGGCTTATAGGAAACCATTCAGATGAACTAACACCATGGATACCTGTAATTGCAGCTAGGTATTTGCATAGGGAGGGGAGTGGGAAGGAGGGAATTAAAAAACAAACAAACATAATACACACATCACCACCCCTCAAAAAAACCCACAACAACAACAAAAAAAAAACAACCCAAAAAAAACCCCCAAAAAACCAAACAAAAAAACCCAAACAACCAAAAAAAGGCCACAAAACCAAAAAACAAACTACAACAAAAACCAAACCAAAATGGAATTACCTATGTGAACTTGATGAAGACTGTCACTTTTGCAGCCACACTTGCTGTCCTTGCAGGATTTGCTGCTTTCGATGTCAATTGATTATATTTACAAAATGTTTCTCTTCCTGTGGAGCAGCGCAGATGTGGTATTTACTTTCTCATAGAATTCAGTACAGCATTTTGCTTTTGAAACTCAAAAACCAGAACCAATTTTTATTCTTTAGGTATGAATTTCTTGGTTTTTTGTTGTTTGTTTTGTTTTTAAATAAAATTACTATTGGTTCTACCTTTTCTTGAACCATTGTCCTCTTCACAACCAGCTGCAATAGTTTAATATCTAGAGATTTAGTTCTGTAAACCAAGTTAGCACAATAATTTTCTATAGCAAATACTTTGTGAAACAGTATTTTTGATTGTGTTAATAGATCTACCAAAAGAGGAACATATAAATATTATTTCATGAAACTCTGTTACGTAATAAAATTTTCCATTATCGCTTTTATCTAATGGATTATTTGTTAAATTTATGTGGTCTCTGAAATAACTTTCTATTCAGCAGTTTGTTATCCTTCTTATAGGTCTTCCTATTCATGCTGCTACTTCGTTCTGCCATGTTGCTTCTTTGATTTCCATGGAAAATACAGCCGAAGACAAAGCAAGAAGACACAGTACAGAGAATATCTTGATTTTGTTGCCCAAGTGGGATTTGTATGTGGCTTTCATGTGGAAGAAGATTGCCTTAGAATTCCATCAACAAAGAGGGTAATTTTGGACTGTGTAGGCTTTTGTCATGTTTTTTTGTTTGTTTTAAAGCTGCTAGCTGTCTGAAGCATGTGGATGTTTGTTCCTTATTATTGTTTGTTCATTATTGTTGTTGTAAAATCAGACTGCAGTCAGTTGCATTACTTGGGACAATATGCTCCAAAGAGGGACTAAAAATACTTGTCATTTTCTTGGGTATTCTGCGCTTAGTGTCATAGGTACAATCCTAAAGATAAGAAAGAATGGAAGATTTTACGGTTATTTTTTATGTAACCCTACAGGATGGAAAAACTTATAAAACTAATTTTTTGCCTTATTTTTTCCAGCTGCCTATGTTGTTTATTTGTATTTAATTTTGCTGTTTTTCGTGTCCCATGAAATTCAAAGTGAAATGTTCTCAGAGTAAGAAGAGGTGCCCAGTTTCCTTTTTGTAAATAATCTGAGGGTCAGAACAATCTTTCTGATCTGTGCATGATGGGTTATGCTTTGATTACTGTGTTTCTTCTGTGGCACCAATATTAGAAAACTATAATTAAAATACCCTCAGATGTTAGCAAGCATTGAATTTGGATGGATATCTCTTGTAGGTGGGTTTAGAAGCCTGGATAAGACATGTGCAGGTTGGGGGAGGGCTGTGTGTAAGTCTGGGACTCTGTGTAAATAGTGATTCACCTGTTTCTGTTAAAATAGGTAAGCCTTATTGGAAAAAATAGGACGTATCCGCCAACAGAACATGCTGTGATTGACAAGCAGATAATGCAGTTTATTAATAATCGTCAGACCAGTGCTGTGATCACGTGTGACAGAAGAGTTGGACTGAATCATAAGGATCACTCTGATGGTGTATGCAAAGAAGGAGGCTCAGAACTTCCTGAAAATGAGACTGTGGTTGCTGCTACAACTTGGATGCCTGGATTTCAACCCAGAGAAAAAGTGGAACAAATCAGAAATTGTGCTTCCCTCCCTCGGGATTTTGTAGATGATGTGGTTCTCAATGTGGCAAACTTGCTGTTAAATGCAACCCCCCAAAAATCTTCTTCTAATACATATGGTGGAAAGACAGATACCTGGAATCAAGGCGGTGAGATTGTCTTTCATTTGCATTATCTTTTGATTTTGCTGGTAGAGGATGTCTTTTTCAATGAATTTACATGTTTGTAAATTAAGTGAAAGAGATTTTAGGAAATACCGAAAACAGCACAGTAGCAATCAAAGTTGGTTTTTTCCCCCACAATGTTCTATTACACAGTGGGATGTGAATAAGTCATATAAGAATATTTTTTTTAATCGATGTGGGTTTTTTTCCTTCTACACTTAAATGCTATGACAGAATAAATTTTTATTAAAAAAATAAAACCACTGCAAAACCAAACAAACAAACAAAAAAAAAAAGCCAATCCAGAATTCATCCCCATTTACCGAAACAGAACACTCTGTATCTGTTTGGGGAGAATATTAAGTTTCTTTTTGGATAGTCGCATCGTAATTAGCTGTAATTCTGTAAGAATTGTGTAAGAAGTGCTTTGAAGTGCCATTTGGTTACAGTATGATTAGGAATTTTCAGTTTAGTTGTAAAAGGATTGAAGTTGCTGTTAATTTTAGAAGTGTTCAGTTAGTTCTTACTACTACCATCCTTCCATTTTCTTCTGTCCATTTTTATTATTTACTCGCTGTAGTTTGTCATATGTTAACTGTTACAAGAGATCCGTTGAGTCATTCTCTCTTCTCTCTGACTATGTGCATGTAAACAGTGCCTAACGCAGTGAGGGTTATATGCTACTGTAAAAAGAGCAGGGAAAGTAAAAAAATGTGTCGTCTTGTGGAAATTCTGAATTGAGTCCTGTAGAATGAAAGCTGCTATTTTACAGACAATATATGTATAAAATGTGTACCCTGCATGATCAAAGTTGCTGCGGTACTGGTAGATAATTCATAGATGCTGCTCATCATGATCATTAACTTCTATATACGTTAATTTATTTTTTTTATATATATATATATACACACACATTTTTAATAGCTATAGCATTATTTATTGCAGAAAGTCTTTCCTTGAAAGAAGTAGCAGAACACTTAAATAAAGAGACTTTAAAAAGGCTAAAGAGTGAATACGGAGGCCTGCAGACACTACTCAAGAACAATCATCAAGTATTTGAAGGTAAAGAATGGGTTTTGGTTGAGGTTTGGTGGGGTTTTTTTGTTTAATCATCGGTTTTATCTGTTCTATATGCAGTTAAACTCAACTGAAAAATTACTGTGATGGTGGTTTTTTAAACTGCTTTCTATACCTTTGTGGAAAACTAAATATATTTTATGTGCCCATTGCTCCAAGATACTGTTAGTATCTCTTTTGAATGAGATTGGTAAGGCATCTATCAGCAAAGTGTTGTTCTAGACTGACTCTGAAAAGACAACCCTGTAGTTCAAGTGGCTGATTTGATGCTATTGTCTGACTTAGAGGATTTTTATTTTTCTATAAAGTATTGGTGATTTTGGGGCTGTCAAATGTGGAGCAAGTTCATTAAAACATGTAACTGAGACTTAGGCTGGCCTTACCACGCCCCACAATGTAAATGCCAACACAAAATAAAACCTGTAACTGTGAGGCCTGATCATGGCAGAAAAACTGGAGCAAGTTTCTGTGCTTGGCTGGGTTTATTAAAAGCTGGATTTTGGGTGGTTGTTTTTTTTTCCTGGTGTAATATAGTGGTGGTGTCTTGTGTGGGTTGTTTCTTTTTCCTTTGGCTGATTGATTGAGGTTTTTTTGTCAGTGTGGAGTTTTGCAAAATTCAGGTCTAGCTTTGCAGTAATACAAGATCTTCAAGGTTTTATCAGTATTAAGGCTGTTTCAGATTTGGAAGTGTGTTGACTGCTTGTGTCCCAACAGTTCTACATCAGCTGTAAAATGTTGATAACTAATCCATGGCAAATAGTGCTGAGTATGCAACCTAGTTGCTGCCAGTGGTTAATTTAGCCAAGCTTAGCATCCACTAAGGTTTTCTGTACATTGAGCAATTATAAAATGTGAAGCCATACAAAAATCCTTTTGAATTACCATCCGTTGAGAAGAGTTGGTCACACCACATTCATTGTGTGTCTGATTCTGATTCCCTGTCATTAGGCACAGGTGGAATAGATTTACAACCTGTGAAATGGAATGAGCATTTTAATTTGGCATGGATGCTGTCTGCACGTTACCTCTGAAGAACAACCAGGATTAAGGCCTGATCTTTTTCAGTAATTTACATCACGTGGAAACTCCCTGGGGCTTCGATAGAGACCGTTTGATTGTTTTCTTCAGTAGCATAGTCACTGAAGGAGACTGCTCCGGTGCCGGTGTGTCCCGCAGCGGAGCAGCAGACCTCAGCATACAGAGGGGGTTTTCTGACTTCCCAGAGACAGGGAGATGGCAGGGCAGCGGCAGAGACCGGCCACATGGCGGTAGCTCTCATGGCAGCCGTTGACGAGATCTGGGCGTTGCCAGAGCAATGGCGATGCCCACGCCTATAAAAAGGCACCCAGGGAGCGCGAGCGACCCGGAGCGTGGCGAACAGGGCGGGCGAACAGGGCGGGCAAACAGGATGTGGCGTGTCAGAAGGACGTGGCGTGGCAGTTTGTGCGGCAGTGGACCTGAAAAACCCAGCTGATAAAT
>VWZZ01001520.1:445-32713 GCA_013399095.1 Psophia crepitans
CTTCCCTTGAGCTTCACATCTCCTACCAGCCCCTCCTTGTTGGTGAGAACAAGGTCCAGCATGGCCCCTCTCCTCGTTGGTTCCTCTGTCACTTGGAGAAGGAAGTTATCACTGATGCATTCCAGGAACCTCCTGGATTGTTTATGCCGTGCTGTGTTGTACTTCCAAGAGATGTCGGGGTGGTTGAAGTTCCCCATGAGGACCAGGGCTTGTCAATGTGAGGCTGCTCCTATCTAGAGAGGGCCTCATCCACTCAGTCTTCCTGGCCAGGTGGCCTGTAGCAGACCCCCTGCTGTAATGTCCCCTGTCCCTGCCCTGCCTTTAGTCCTGACTCATAAGCTCTCGGTCAGCTCCTCATCCATCCCCAGGTGGAGCTCCAGCACTCCAGCTGGTCATTGACATAGACGGTGACACCTCCTCCTCACCTGCCCTGCCTGTCCTTGCTAAAAAGCCTGTATCCTTCCATCCTGACACTCCAGTTGTAGGAGCCATCCCACCATGTCTCGGTGATGCCAGCGAGATCACAGCCCTGCAGGTGTGCACACGTGCCCAGCTCCTCTTGTTTATTCCCCATGCTACATGCGTTTGCATAGAGGCATTTCAGTTGTGCCCCTGATGAAGCTGCCTGACTGGCTGGCGTCACTGGAACTCCTCTGTGCTGCACTTCAGGTGCTCTCCTGCTGACCTGACACTGGACACCTAAGTAGATTGTTCACCTATACTTTCTGTAGTCTCTGGTTACAAGAGCCCCATGGCAACAGCCATGAGGAGATACACAGATCCTGCACTGCTTCGTTCTTTCTGGATCTGAACATTAAAATGCCTTTGATAAAGTCAAATCTGGAATCAGATGGTTCCTTTCAGGTTCAGGATATGCCGCTGATATTTTTAGGTTGCTAGAAATGTTGACGAAGGGGGGTGAGGCCTTTAAAATGCTGGAACAACCTGTTACACCTGTGTGACACACAGATGACCCTTCTGAAAAGCCCTCCATCTCTCCCATCTCCCATTTCTTTTGCTCCATCTTTACAGACTGTCACTAGACAGCCAGCTACTGCTGCTGTGACATTGATACAAGCAGGGACAAACAGGTCCAGTGCTTCAGAAATACTATTTTCAATGGGCGTTAGATGCCATCAGCTAGGTGGCTAGATCCTCAGAGGATCTAGGTCTGAAAGACCCTTCCCCTCACAGAGCAGTACTCTCAAAAGGGCAAAAGGACCAGACACAAACACTCACAACCCATCTCCTTGACCCAGACTCTCCTCTCTCTTGCCTTGTTTGTCAAGCCCTGCCACGGTATTTTTCCACCTACATCTTCTGTCATAAGATTATAGGATATAGGAAGGAACCTCCAGTGGTCTCTAATTCAACCTCCTGCTCAAAGCTGGATCAGCCATGAGATTAGCTAAGGACATTCAGGGTTTTATCCAGTCAGGTCTTGGAACCCTCCAAGGATGGAGACCATGCAGCTGTCCTGAGGCCCATGTCTGCCTCTGTGGGAACAGCATTTCCCTCCCCAACAGATCCACCTCACAGCCCTGTCTCTTTCCCAGCGGTGCTCCTGCACCATATCCCCAGAGATGGTGCTGACGGGTATCTCCTTCATGGGATAACTGAGCAGGTGATTATACTTAGAGGGCAACTCACAGACAGGGAGATCACTCGGACCTTCCCTGTTGATAGCAGGATTTTAATCAGGGCCTGACTTAAATCATTAATTCACAGCCCTCAGGTTGTTTAAAGAGCTGTGATAATGAGCTGAGAAGAAATTACTAACCATTTTCTCTTGGCAGGACTGTAACGGCATGACATGGCACCCATTGAAATGGGGAAAGAACAGGGATAATCTTCAGAACAAGAGAAAGACAGAAAATCTACCCAGAAGAAACAATGACAGAAGATTCCTCCACATATGCAAACACAAAGAGGTCAATTTAGATTTACATTTTTTAATGTGTCTTTATTGCTTAAGGACATTTGGCGAGATAGCCATAACATAAACCTCACGTCCAGCATTACTTGGCAACACATTTCCCAGCTGGAAACAAAATAAATTGGATTTTTTTTCTTTGTGCTAATGCCACATTTTTTTGGATACTATTTTGGAAACTAATCAAGAGGTGGCTGCTCAGCATGCCTCTTCATTCTTGATGGCTTTTTAGTGCAAAAGAGCCAGCAGCAACTTTCTGAAGTCCCCAGAGGTATCAGATCGGACAGCTTCAGCTAACGACTTCTTGTACTTTTGCTGGAACTTCTCCTTTATTGCTGGCAGGTCGCTCTGAGGAGATACCAAGAGCCTCTTTAGAAGAGTGGGACGTGCTTTAGGTAAAATGCCCTGCTCCTACCAGGACCCCTGGGGTCTGATCCAAGGTCCACCACACCTGGTGGGAGGAGGAAGGGAGAAAGCAGGAGGTCTAAAAATCTCGGAGGACTTCTTAACATTTGGATTTGAGGTAAGCCCATGTCAGATGGCGTGATGAGGGGATGTTAGCTGTGAACAGGGGTATGGGCCTGTGTGGAGAGCTGTGCTGGGGCAGTCAGGAGCATCTCTGCCCGGTGCTCAGTGGTGCCATGTGGGCACAGCCTTAGTAGCGGACAAACTCACACAGGTCGCTGCAAGCTCCTGAGGCCATTCCATGGTGGCAAGAAGGGAAAGAGGCACTTCCAGGACTGTGGCTACTAGAGAGTTTTGTTCCACCCACAGAAGTAATTTTCTGGTTACTACAGGGGAGAATTAAATGCCCAGTCTCCAGCTTTCCACTGAAAAGGCACCCATGGCACGGGTCTGATCTTTATCACTAGGGGGTTTAAATGTTATCATGATTGGGCCACGTCTTAACAGAGAGACTACCCTGGAGCCCCATTTCTCACACTGCTGATCATTGAGAAATAGGCTCTCCCCATCCCTGTGAATGACTCCTCCTCTGTGTCAAGACTGAAACAGCCCTGGGGATACAACCTACACAGCTGACAAGGAAGGAAGACTTAAAGACTGTGTTTAAGATCTCAAATGTCTTGTGCAGCTTTGTGTTTTTAAAACTGCAATTATCTCCTTTGGCTCTTTATTTTTCATACCTTCTCCCCATCTGTTTTTCCGAGCTGGAATCAGAGAGAATTGGCAACATATCTTTATATACAATTCTCAATTTGGGAACTGCTGCTTTATCATTACTTAACTAGGAATTTGCTTTTACACATCCTATTGGGGCTAGACCTCCCCATGGGTTAGTTTTAACCAGGTACAGTTGTCTCCACTTGAAATGGCCTGCATGCTTTCTGCTTTAGTCCTTTTGAAAACAGAAATAGATGTAGTATCAAAAATAGAGCTGCTTGGGTACAAAAGCAGAGTGTGACTGCTGATGTCATTGGCTGACATGGGTTGACTGAGCACATGACCTACCAGGACTCACTCTATGTTTGTATTTCTCCTAGAGTAGATGTGAGGTATTACAGGTCACAGGGTACCTTACCTCAGCCCTGGTCACCAGGATGCGAATCAAGGTCTTTTCATCAGTCCCACCTCCTTTCATCGAGTTGTGCAGAAGTGTAGCGAAGTAACCGGGGCAGTCTTTGGCACAGCTGACTAGGGAAAACAGTAAGAGGCGTCATTATACTTGTACATTTACACTTTGTGATACATCTTCACTGAGAAGGAAATACATAAGGAAGAAATAAAACAAACTCTCTGGGGTTTATGCTCAGACATATGAGCTGTCAGGCCTTTCATTTTGTGACCGGTCCCCTATCAGTATGCAAGTTTTGGAGTCTGAACAGGGACGTACATTTCTCCACAGGAAAAGCATTTGACACAGTGAGATGATCAGCACTGAGTACTCTGCCACATTCTCACTCACAGTGAAAACGAAATTAATTAAAAGGAACATTTGACCCTCTGGAGTTCCTCTTGCCCATCTATTCTTGGGGTAGCTGCTCACTCCACAGCTCATAGGGGCACAATTTGGGAGAGCCCAGATCAGACAGGTAGCAGCAATACCAGCAAGTTAACCAGGACACAGGACCTGGTTAAATACTGCCCACGGTCATCCCCAGTGCTAAAGTGCTGTCAAGGATCCTGGACATTTTTGTCATGGCTGCCTAGCGCATTTCTGATGATGCCCTGGCATCAACTTAACTGGAAGTTATCAACAGCAATGGCCTCAAGGGCAGCTTGGAGGTGGCCACCCTGTGTTAGAAGGCAAATAATTCAGCTGTGTGGAGAGGAGCTGTGTCTAGCAAGTTTTATTTCTAAAACCAAGGGGTCCAAACCCAAAAACTGGCTCTTCTTTTCCTGGCAGATATGTCAGCTCAGTTTAGGGTGATCTAGATGTCTGTCACCAGGCTGTACACAGACCCCCAACAGCCAATGTCAGATGATGGGAAAAACTAGAAAAGAAAGCTCTTGACACTTATTTTTTTCTTTTCTTTTTTTTTTACCAAGAGTGAGATAAGCCTTCTCCAGATCTCCAGATGTTTCACTTTTAATGGATTCTTCTATATCCTTCCCACACACCTGTGAGCACAACAAAAAGGAGCCATCAGAGCCATTGTTCATACATGTCATCCCACTGCCATAAAAACAGCATCAGATTTAGGATGCAATGGCAAAAGGCCAATTCAGATCCTTTAAAGCCTTTCCAAGGGAGTAATTTAAGGGCAAATGAAGCTCTCCTCTGGTGTAAGTGTTCATAGATCCACTGGCATCAAGAGAAGGTGGTCTATACAGCCAGGAGAAGATGACCTATGCAGCCAAGTAAGGCACAATGGTTAAGAGATGGACAACCTAGATCAAGCAGTCACACGTATCTGAGGGCTTCTAGGACAAAGAGGCTGCAGTGACCCCTAGTTAGGAGAAACTGTTTGAGCTTACTTTAACCCCTCTATCAAAGGCTCTGGATGGCTCCCACACAAATAAGATCATTTTTGGAGCTTTACCAGCTCTATGAAGTTTTGTTACTTATTGTCTTTGGCTTCCCAGGAAAAGTTTACAAGCACTGCAGTTGTTCCCGAATTTTTGTATTATTCTGTAGGAAAGGGGAAAAACAGACTGCCACTTCAAAACAAAGTTTATCCTGACTTTTGTGAACCTCAAAGCCTTTTACTTTGCTTGGTTTTGCTTATCAGGATGGCTTTGCATGGTTCAAGACTCTAGTGGACTTTTAGGTCAGAGCTGGGAGACCATGGGTAGAAGGCAGGAAGAGGCTGGATTTGGGCTTCAGTTCTGCAAACCCTCAACCTGGTTTAGATCTGGCCCTATTTATCTTTCCAAATGCAGAGAAGGACTGATGTTTGCAAGGCTCTAATCTTGGCCCACTTCTGCTTCAAATACAGCCAGGCAGGATGTGGTGGATTGATTTGGGCAAATTCATTTGCTTGGCTTTAGGAATCAAAAAGCCAAGGTAGCTTGGCTATTGGAGCACTTAACTGAAGCCCCAGGGTTTGGGCCACTCCAAGGGAGAGAGTATCAGTTAGTGACTGGTTTTGTTCTCCTGCCAGCAACAAACCAAAACTTGGATTAAGCTGCAAACTTTTTTCCAACTATGGGTTCCTTATTGTGCTGACACTGAAATATGGCCTTGACTGGAGTTTTTTTCAACTTCCTTGCCCAGGGCTACAGTTTTCTGATTAACTCAAAGAGTCATCCTCGGGAAGTTAAGGACCGAGCCAGAGGCTGGAGGGGAGAACCGTTTCCTCAGAATAAATGTCTCTGCTGAGCTTTCATCTCACTGCCAGGAGAAGGACCTCAGATCTCCCGTTGCTTTGACTTTCACAGGTCATTTCCAAGTGAGAGGTCTCAGTGGAAGTCGGTTCGAGTAAAGTCGGCACGAGTAAAACGTCCTTGGTGGGTGACACAACGAGAAGTACCAGACAGCCAGGATCATGCTACCTATCTTGCCTTATGCTTGGAGACAGAGGAGAGTGCAGCAAAGTACCTGCACAGGCTGTCTGTCCACCATGGGCAGAGGGGGAGAGGCTGGAGATGCGCCTCTGCCCAGCCAATATGAGCGTGTGAAGCAGGGGGATCAGGCTGAGCGACCTTGCCAGGCTCTGCTTCAGAGAAGAAGATAAGACGACCAGAAAAGCAAACCCCTGCTTTAGGGCAGAAGTTTGTGAACCTGTCCCTTTGCTGGTCTTCCTGCAGATGTGGGGACACCCACCGTCATGCAGTCATGGGGAGGAAACAACACTGAGATGTTTATTTGGCTGGGTGTTGTGAAGGGCAATAGGTTCTTCACTGGCAGGAGATACAGCTTTTATCCCCTATGTGTCTTTCCATAAGATCAGGATCCAGTCATATAGAAATGTTTTCCCAAGATTCTTAAAGCATTCGGAGGCTTTGAAATGGTAAATAAGGGATTGCCTGCTCTACGTGTTGCAGTGTCTGCAAACTATATGTTGGACCCTACACAACCCACATCGCAGAAGACATGAACTCACCTTTTCATAGGCTTGAAAAGTAGCTCTCAGCTGACTATAGCTTCTCTTTGCTAAGACCACATTGAAAGCCAGCTCCTCCGTTCCCCAGCGGCCTTCTCCTGCCTTAAAGATTACATGTTACTTTTTTTTAACTGCTTGTTTAGTCACAGTAGAGATAAAAAGTCAGCCAGAGCCCTTGCTCCACCAAGCTCCAGCCTGTGCCCCCCTCTCTTGTCTCCTTAGACTGCCATTGCCCCCGTACCTGGTGTGTTCCGTCACCCACAAGGCAGCCCCTGCTGCACAGCACGCAGAAAACTCAGATTTTTCCACAACTGCACTTACTTTATACAGATCTGTGGCATCTTGCTCAGCGAGCTCTGCATTGACTTGTTGCGTCTCATCCCGGGTTGCCTACAGAAAAGGACACGACAGTAAAAAAGCCAAGACCAAGTGGTGGTGACATTTTGCAATGGAAGGGAAGAATGTCATCTGGTGGCCCCCGCGAATATTTTTATTATAGTTTTGCTGCCATCTGCTGACAATGCCCAGTAATCATAGAAACATAGAATCACAGAATCATAGAATCATTAAGGCTGGAAGAGACCTCAAGGATCATCAAGTCCAACCATCCCCCCATCACCTATTAACCACTAAACCATGTCCTTCAGTACCACATCCAACCTTTCCTTAAACACCCTCAGGGATGGTGACTCCACCACCTCCCTGGGCAACCCGTTCCAATGCCCGACCACCCTTTCAGAGAAGAATTTTCTCCTCATCTCCAACCTGAACCTCCCCTGGCACAACTTGCAGCCATTTCCCCTTGTCCTGTCACTAGTTATCTGCGAGAAGAGGCCGACCCCCAGCTCACCACAACTTCCTTTCAGGTAGTTGTAGAGGGCAATAAGGTCTCCCTTGAGCCTCCTCTTCTCCAGACTAAACAAGCCCAGTTCCCTCAGCCGCTAATGGGGCACAGTGGCACTGGGTGGCACAGTTTTGAATGGTCTGTTCATGTTTCCCGCAGCCCCTGGTTGTGCTGACTTTAGAGGTGAAGCCTGTGTGGTGGGGTTTATCTCCCAGTCTTATTTGCTGTGTGCTGGGACCCTGACGAGACTGCAGCTCTGTTGCCTCTGGAGCAGGAAGGGACTATTGGTGCTCTCCTGCGGCAGGGTGGCTACCGCCCCCCTTGTACCCTGCCTCCTTGCCACCCCGTGTGTGGCAGAAAACAAAATCAGAGGAAAACCTGTCCTGAGTTTGGAGTCAGCCTTGCTTTGAGGAGGGCTGGAGCAGAGGAGCTCCAGAGGTCCCTTCCCAGCTGGCTTGTTATTCGGTTCTGCTTTCTGCCATTTTCTCTGTGGGTGCATGGGTGGGAAGTGGTAGCGTGTGTGGCCAGATGTTGGGGTGGGAATGGGCTGAAATGTGCAGAGCTGGAGCAGGACTGCCCCAGCACAGCCTTTGGTTTGGAGGGCTGAGCTGCTGGGTACGTACAGCACCCTGGGCTACTGCAAAGTTTCTTCAGAGAGCAGCTGGTGTATCCATCATCCAGCTACTGCCAAAAGGTTCCCAGTACCTGCAGTGAAGTGCTGATGGTTTTCGTGGTGCTAGATATACTCTGGTAACTGCAAAACATTTTCCTGACTAACCTACATACTCTGAGCATTCACTAACACTGTAACTCCTGGTAAAAATTATGAAGGACTAATCTGTGAAAATAACCTATGAATAATATGTTTTTGTCACTCCTGAAAATACACCACAAGAGGTTGAAAAGAGATGTATTCATACTTTCCAAAATGAGAGTCTAATTGTCATGTGTTTAGCAATGTGACTATTAGGTCTTTAAAGCTTCTTCTGTTTATTGAATCTTTTAATTTCTAGAGGCTGTCTGCTCAGACTGGCCACCACATTGCACTCCTAGGCATCATCCTACTCTTCTCAGTTGTACTGTGTCTTTATGGAGATGTTAATTTTTTTGAAGCCTGTCAGAGTTCAAGGAGCATCTGGTCAACACTCTCAGTCATATGATTTAGTTTTAGGCAGTCCTGTGAGGAGCAGGGAGTTGGACTCAATGATCCTTGTGGGTCCCTTCCAACTTAACATATTCTATGCTTCTACATAGCTGGTTTAAAATAAAGTCTGTCCTACTGGAAAACATATGTTTGGGGTTTTTTTGTGTGTGTGTGAATGGAAAATTAACAGCCATCTCTTTCTTACTTTTCCTGTATCTATCTGAATTGTAAATTCCTCAGCTGAAATGGAAATCAGAATTTGCTTGGTTTGGGTCAAATTCAGCATAATGTAACCATGTTCTTAAGTGGGTATTCTAGCCCTTACCATGGTATAAATAGTAATAAAACAATGCTGTTGTCTTTACATTATTGGAATTTATAATATTACTTCTGATTTTATATAAATCCTTTAGTTATATTTAAAAGCTATAAATATAGAAGGCTCTTATCCTGAAGAATGCCTTTTGCTTATTATAATTACCTCATTGTTGTATTACATATCGTAATTACTGGTTAATACTTATTATGATCACTCCAGATAGAGAAAAGGAAATACCTCCATGAGGCAGATGCGTAAGAGGAAAGCCCCCAGCCTTACCTCCAGCACAGTGACTAATATCTTCTGTAGGGAGCCACTTGTGTCACTTTTAACATCAGACTCTAGATCCCTATCAAAGACTGTGGAGAAAAAGAAAATCTGTGAGGGTTCACCCAGTGCTAAAGGCTTTCAATGAAGGTGTTTGAAAGACAATGATACTTACGCCGTTTGTATGCCCCCTTTATGTTTATAATTTCCTAGGCAAATAAGAATAATAAATAAGCATAAATAATAAGCAAGCAAATTATTAAATAAAAAAGGGAAAACAGAAATAAATAAATGAATACACAAGCAACCAAACCCCCAGCGAGTCAGCGCCATGCCTGCACTGCCTGAGGCATAGCAGGTCTGGAGGCAGGAGAGGCTGAATTCCCGTCGCCCCTCGCGCTGGGGCTCACGGCAGCGCAGAGGCACAGCGCGGCCCCAGCCCGGGTCTCCTGACCCCCAGCATTTGCGGGGGTGCCTGCAGGTGTCCCCCTGTTTTCAGTTTTGTTTAGGCATAAACTAAGGGGCTTTCTGAAGAGGATCACATTCCTATTCATGGCGGGAGTCAGCTCTGAAGTGCCAAAGCTGCCCTGAACAGGCACCCGGGGATTTCTCTATCACCAGTGGTGCCTCTATGCCATCCACGGGAGAGACGAGTTGAACCAAGGAAGGAATTTGAATTATATTGCTCTTAACTCCTGCAAGTGTTTCAAGCCCGGTATGACAACCTCATGGCCGCAACCACTGACAACAGACATTTAGGCTGTGGAAGTTGGTCTGATCCCTCCTCCTCCTCCAGAGGGGATGCTCTTGGTGAGCTCTTTGCCCTGCTCCCTAAGGAAGGTCACGCATGGTGTCCCAACCTTATTATTTCGTGTGCAGAGAATCTCGATCAGCAGCGACTCATCTGTCCCTGCACCCTTCATTGCCTTCTGAAGCTCTCGGGCCTCGTACTCGCAGGGCAGGTCCAGCAGAGCCAACACAGTCTTTTCGAAATTCCCACTCAGGTCGCTCTTCAGGTCCTCTTCCAAATCCTGTGGGAATAGTTGAAACGGTTAGTGCAAAAGCTGAGATGGGATTAGAGGGTTTTTAAATTTGTTTCAGGGAACTGCATTATTTCAAAGCTGCTTCCGTACAAAAAAGGGACAAAAGTGCTTTGGTGTCAAGCAATCAGCATTTCTAAAAAAATAAAAATAACAATCAATCTGTTGTGATGTGATCTACTTAATTCAAAATTTAGTAAGAGCCTGGAGAAGTACTAACTAGTGTATGTATGCTGGGAAGGATGCCTGCTGACGATTTATTTGAAGCCCTATCTGCAGTTGACGTTTCCTGTAGTATGGGAAGTACTTGACAAATTCAGAACAACGAACAAGAAGCCCAGCTCTAAATCCATTGTTCTTAAATACACAGTCTTACACAATCCCAGTTCAACACTCAAGTCTGTGGAGGTCAACATCTGACATGGGTGTTGGATCACTTCCAACGTGCGCACCGTGAAGCTCGCTTCCCCGAGCAGCAGGAGAGCAAAACGGTACAACTCGTGGTTCCTTCCCGAGAGATTCGGGCTGCTCATGCATGCTGATGTAACCGGGATGTCTTATGTCATTTGTTCATTTCTAATGCCTATTTTTATTAATTCTCATTATGAAACTAAATCTATAGTATTGATACAACTAAAATCCTTATCATGCTTGCTTTAAGGTTTGCGTATTGAAGGCTTTCAGTTTCAGTGCCACCTACCTTATTAACATGGATTAATGACTAATGAGCAAGCAGACCTTAAGAAAACACCAATTTAGTAATAAGCTCTGCAGGATTCAGCTGTTTACCTAAATAATATATTGGAAGCTTTATTTTTCTTACATGCAGAATCACTGCGGCAGTCTATGTTTCCTCCTGCAGAAATGAAATGCCCAACGAGATTTCTCAGTTTTGCAATGTTTATTCTGCTTCATCACAAGAAGAAACCAATACTACGTCTACTAAATTCCACAAAAGTCCAGTGATGTAAGATCAAATAGTTCCTCTGAATTTGCATCTGGTCTGCGAGGGATTCTGACTTAAAATTTCCCTTTTACATTAATTCCTTTTTTTGAATGTGCCGAATATGAACATAAGCCGATATATTTTTTTTATTTCAGTTATGAATTCTTTTCTAGCTCTTCCAGCTTTGATTAAAATGCTCTGATCTGGTTAAGGCTGATTTCAAGAAGACTCTGAGACCCAAGCTTAGGAATATAATTGGTATTTTAGGAGATAAAATAAACTGCTGAATCAGAAACTAACTGGTGTCCTTAAATCCACTGTGTCCTTGATATTTTCAAAAGCAGAAGCCTATAGGCTGTATTTCTAGCAGGCATGTGGTTTCAAACAGGGAGGCCATTTATTTTGAAATACCTTGCTGTACAGAGCCTTGTACTTCTGTTTTATTTGTTGCCTCTGCTCTGATGTTCGACTTGACAGGACCTCAATAATTTTCTTTTCATCAGTTCCTGGAAAAGAAATTGTGCATAGGAATTATTTAATCAGGAATCTAATGCAGAGGAAAGAAAACATGATCTTTAAAGAGAAAAAAAAAAGCCATACATATATCCCCACTGGTGCCAACTCTAGGATTTGTAGCATCTGAGATTCTTTTGAGGATATATTTAAGGAAGAAATTCTTCCCTGTGAGGGTGGTGAGGCACTGGCACAGGTTGCCCAGAGAAGCTGTGGATCCCCCATCCCTGGCAGTGTTCAAGGCCGGGTTGGATGGGGCTTTGGGCAACCTGGTCTAGTGGAGGGTGTCCCTGCCCGTGGCAGGGGGTTGGAACTAGATAATCTTTGAGGTCCCTTCCAACCCAAACCATTCCATGATTCTGTGATTCTATGATTAACTGTAGTCAGCTA
Organism: Psophia crepitans; assembly: GCA_013399095.1. Taxonomy (NCBI): domain Eukaryota; kingdom Metazoa; phylum Chordata; class Aves; order Gruiformes; family Psophiidae; genus Psophia; species Psophia crepitans. The sequence continues at coordinate 12,347 of VWZZ01001520.1, forward strand.
CAATGTTCCGACAACAAAATAAAAGTTCACCATCTCATGCCACTCATATTTTATCAGGCAAATTGAATCTTCTGTTTGAGAAGGTCAGACATTGCTCCTGAAATCAGGGTTATACCATTGCCCATAGGCTGGTGTACATGGTTTGAGCAGTCCTTGAGGGATCAGCCACCAGATCCAGTTCATTAAGTGTACAAATGTTTGTGCCGGCAAAAAAGGAAGACCCGAGGAACTACAGGCCAGTCAGCCTCACCTCTGTGCCGGGCAAGATCATGGAGCAGATCCTCCTGCAAACTATGCTCAGGCACATGGAAAGTAAGGAGGTGATTGGTGACAGTCAACACAGCTTCACTAAGGGCAAATCGTGCCTGACAAATTTGGTGGTCTTCTACCATGGGGTCACAGCATCCGTGGACAAGGGAAGGGCAACCAACATCATTTACCTGGACTTGTACAAAGCTTTTGACCCTGTCTTGCACAACATCCATGTCTCTAACTGAAGAGACATGGATGTGATGGATCAGTCGATAAGGAATTGGCTGGATGGTTGCACTCAAAAAGTTGTGGTCAACGTCTCAATGTCCAAGTGAAGACTAGTGATGAGTGGTGTTCCTCAGGGGTTAGTGTTGCGACTGGCACTGTTTAATGTCTTTGTTGGTGACATGAACAGTGCAATGTGTGCTTGCAGCCCAGAAAGCCAACCACATCCTGAATTGCTCTTTGTATAAAAAACAAGTGCTTTCTCACCTGCTCCTTTGCAGGCACTATGTATTTTCTTGGCATCTCGGTCTGCATCAAAACCATGATGATGGCTCTTATGGGTTGACTAGGAAAACAAAGGCACAACAGACACAAGGGAAACAATTTTGCATTAGTCTCTCTGAATGACAGCAGTTTGGGCCAGCTTCTTGCTTAATCTTTGTTCACACCATGTAAACCGCAAAGTTCATGCTTGGCTTTGCTGAAATACTGTACCTGTCACTAGGGCTCCTAGGATGGATCCATATAGCTGTCACCACATGACACACAGTGCTGATCCTGTATAACTTTCTTCTGCCAGTTCAGGCTTATTCGGATGATTTAAAGGTAATCACTTCATACTAGGCATCTTCGTGCCAGATCAAATATTATTTGTGTATACCACTTAAACAGGAGGCCAATATAAACGCCTTATCAGATGCATACAGAACCAGGCCCTGCCTGTGCCGTATGTCTGTAAGTACTAGGAGCTTACAGTCCCAATCAGCTGAATGAAAACGGGTCCTGCAAACCTTTCTTGGCTTGATGCATTCATGCAAACATGATAATTGGAGACACATAACGTCATAAAGCTGGTGGGGTTTTTATTTTGGCAAAATAGTACCTGTGGTTGGTTACCTTGAAATAAATATATCAGGGACAATAACTCAAAGTCCACAGCTGCAGCAGCAGTTTGCAGCCTGACATATCAATGTAAACAGAAAACCATGCCTGCTCCTACTAATCTGACAAGCTGTGAATCGCAAGGGCTGAGTTGCTGGTACATCCTCTACTCTGCTGTTTGTTGGACAGGTGTAGAAGTATCGGAGGTGAGGAGGTCAGCAATGCTTTCAACCCCTGTAATATTACAAATCAGATCTTTTAAATGCCTAAACTCTAAAATAACACTGGAAAATAGGTCCTAGGCTCCTAAATCAAGTAGAACTATAAGCACACCGTGGACTCGGGGGATCTAAGTGGGCACTGCAAGTACCTTTCCATTCAAATAGCAACATGCGGATCATGCTATTTGCTTTGCGGGGCTGCCAGGCCCTGGCACCACCACTGTTAATTAGCGTTGTGATACCCCAGAGTCCAGCACTCTGTTCTCCACTAAACTAAGAGTTATGACACCCCAGGGCACAGCAGTCTGCTTTCAAGCCCTCCTGAAAATGCCACCAGCCTGCTGAAGAGCAGAAGAGGCTAAAGGCTCATTAACCTCCTTGTCTCTGGGGACAGAACCAGGCAGAGGTGATTAGGCAGAAAATCATTTTGCTTGTGGGATAAAGAGAATTTCACCATATGGCTGTGGGCGATGCTCTGCCACGTACCCACCTGGCCACAGAACAACTTGTTTTATTTACAAGTATAGATACAGCACGGAAGTCTGTTTGTTGGTTTCTTCAAAAGTTTCATGCTGTGATCTACCAGTTCTGGTGGAAGAGCTATAGCTCTGGGTAAAGGAGGCCTCTGCCAAAAGACAAAGGGTCTTTTCTCAGGGAGAAAACCCAAATCCAGTCCCAATGCTGCTTCACCAACATACCTTTGTGACAGACTAGGTACCTGGCTTTTCTAACACAGTTACAGCTAGGATACAACTTACTGCTAATGGTAGCTGTCTCAATGAATTGAAAGCTATTTTTACAACAGGAGCAATTAGTAAGGTACAATAACAATGCAATAATTTCAGTCTCTATAGCACAAAGTAACACTTTAATTGCCACATCATTATTATAAATGTTGCTTGTAAATGTGTATCCTACTGTATGCTCAGACACATGCTTCTCTAAACCTCTCAAACAAGGTGGAAATAGATGCACATAAGTAATTAATATTTTCTAGGGGGAGATTTTATTTAATGGTCTTCAAATTCCTCAGGATTTTTGTCAAAAAAGGAAAAACCACTAAGTCAGAAAATAGATGCACTGACCATGTCTTTATCCAAAATGAATTGCATTCACATTTTCCTATTATGATAGGGTGTACGTGCTTCTCCTTTGATGGAATCACATAAAAAAGATCTTTTTTTGCACAATATGCTTGAAAATTAAGCAGCTATTATTTCTTTCTTCTTTTCTGATTGCTACACCCTCATTTCCATTCTTGTGAGAATAAAATTTTAACAACTTTTTTTCACTGTAATACCAAAACAAACAACGACAGCTAACCAGACTCAGTGGGTAATGAATTTGGGGGAACAGAATAATGGGATCCCACAATACAATGAAATTCTATTCTGGATATACAGCCCCAGGATACAAATTCTGCATGCACAATGGGCCTCTCTGCTGGAGAGTCGTACAGGCACGGTGTTGACAGAAGGAGCGTGGTCCAGATGCTCCTCAACGCATGGCGGATTCAATTAGCATCACGGCATAGCGTTGAGGAGGATGCTCTGCTGCCTGTTCAATTGAGTGTACCCTGCTGACAGCAGTGTGTGGTCCCAGTAAGGCTTTCCCCTCTCCATAATACCAAGTTTAACATGCAAACTGTTTTTAAACACTTCAGTCCAGACTTTAACATACGATTGGTAGCATCGTCAGAGTTAACCACTATGTTGGGTAATGCGCTCCTAATTACTTCTTGTATCTGTATCATGCACCCTGAAGCAATCTCGAAGGACACTGCAAGCTGGAGAGGCGGTACCCCTGCCTTTCCCTGGCGCTGTGTGGAAAGCCATTTGTAGGAACAAGGCACAATATCTGGATGGAGTAAATGACGGCGGCATTAAGCTGTCCCTATTTTGGCTCCACAGTGTTAGCGTGCTGTTCAGATGATGTTCATGCCACTCAGACGGTTGATCCTGGTGTCTGTGTTAGGCAGCCAGCAATGAAGTTATTCTAGAGTTGTTTGCAAAGCATTTCTTTGCGAGGGTAAGGATCAGGGAAGCAGCTTAAAAATCACCCAAAAAAGTGACAATTCTGGAGCACAAAATAGAGAAAAGTGCTAACATATCCAATGCATAGATTTGACTACGTTGTAGTATCCAATGCTATTCTGATTTATAGACCCCCAAATTCACTCCCACATGAGTTGAAAACTGTTGCTCCACATTCACTTCCTCCTGACCTGGGACAGAAGACACACTGGTGAGAAGTGAGAGGGAAAAAATGCTTTCATCTGGCATTTCTCCCACTGTTCAGTCATTCAGCCTGGACAGAAACACCTAGACAAACACTCGAAGGCAAGGACCTGGTTTGCACTTTGCTTTGCCTTACCCACCAGCAGTGCTGGGCTCTGGGTATCGCCCTCATCAAGCTACTGCTGCTGCCTGCGCAGCTCCTGCTGCCCCAACCCTGCCACAGATCACCAGGTCCTGGTAAGGTCATTACAGGACTTTGGGAGAGAGGTTTGCTTTCTGATGCCTTGATGGCTGGTCAGTTATGCTCAGGTTCTAGCGAGTCCCTAACTCCTAGGTCCAGCTTGCTATTGTAGCTGTTGTGTTCGGCAGTAGCACAGTTGCAACAGGCAGGAAAATGGTAGCACCAGCGACTGAAATAACATTGTGGATTTAGGAGGATTCATAAAGATATAAAGAGAGAAACGTATTTCTTTTCAAGGGGAAAATCATGTGGAAGGGAAGGAAGAACAGTTTCTTAATGATGTTCAGGAGATGCTTGTTTTAAAGCACCAGAGGAATCTATTGGCTAAAGTCTCCATCTTCAAATAAATAATTTTAAAACATTAAATGATGCACATGGGGGATATCATTCATATAGTTCTGTGTGTAGTACTAGCATCGGCTTTATAGATAGGAAATCTGATACTCTGCGTAGGTGACTGTCAAGGCCAACTCCTGAGTCATCCAGAAAGCCCTGGTTAAAATTCCCTCCTTGCTGGCTCCCAGCCTTGGTTGTGCCCGCTGACACAGCCTTCCTGTGCAGCAGAGGGAGAGCCGTTCCAGAGCTGTACTGCTTCCTGCCCTGTGGATTTTCCCTTGCAGGAAAATCCTGGCAAAAGAAATTGATGTTTTATACCATTTGTAACTTGTAGGCATTTTTGCTTTAAAAATATGGGCAGAATCACGTTAATATGGTTCTTCTTTTAGAGGTAAGAGACTAGATTTGAGTAGTTAATGGCTTACAAGTGTTATAGCAATTTTGGGATAGCATGATGTGGAGTCTGAAACATCAGGTGGACAGATTGCACACAAATTTGCAGCTGGACATAACATGTAAGGGAACTTACTTTCATAAATTAGTCCAGCTTCACCTACTCATTAAGTCATTTTCTTCCATATTTCTCTCCAGTATTTCTACATTAATTAGTGTAACCAGAGTTCTGGTGGTAAGAAACCCTCTTTTCACCTCCAGCCTAGCTGTGCTCATGGCCTGTGTCCACTTGTCTTTTCTGCCAACAGTGTTCCTTAACTTGAACAGCTTTTGCCTCACACCAGCGTATTTCAGACAACAATCATTTTCCCTTGCAGTGTTGGCTAGAATTGCCACAGATTTCTTTTATTAAACTGGATAGATTATAACTGATCTAAAACTAACACTCCTACCTTGTTGTAAAGCACATCAAGTAGGTTTTTTGTACTGTAAATTACATTTGACTTTAAGGAGATGTAAGATGAGTTTATGGTTGAAGACGGTCTGCAATGCTTAGAGAAGCATTTCGAGACTTTTATATTTCAGCATGTGAAGCCCTTATGCTGCACAAATACAGAGTTTAACAAAAAGGTCAGCAAACCCAAGACAGACTTGGGTGGGGAGGGGGCGGAATAAGAGCTCTGGTGGATTCAAGGCATCAGTAGATAGAATTGGTGAGATGTTGTGCTACATTGCAGACATTTCTGAAGACAAAATCTAGTATCTTCCTTGAGCTAAAGACAATTAAACAGTAGATACAAAGTGCTCATCTGTCAGTAGACAAGAGCAGAAGAAACACTCCGGCGAGCACGCCAGGTAGCTTATAGCTGATAATACAGCTGAGCAATCACAGCTGTATTTCTGTTTCCATCATCCAAAGCAGATGCCACAACCGTGCTCAGGAACAGAGGTTTATGAAGGAGTAACATCGAAACAACAGCAAGGGCAGCTGCTCGGGATGCTGCTGACAGCGCTCACCCGCTGATCGGTAACGTACATGCCTAAATGCAGACACAGCCTCTTAGGAGCAAATTGCTAGGAAGAGCCAGCAGGAATGTGGTTGCTGACCAGACCAGGGGAGACGCAGGTCTGATAGTGATGGGCAGAGTTCTAAAAAGGGCTGGATCGATCCACGGATGTTGAGTGCTTATCCCAGTCTTCATTTTTGCCAGGTTCATTTTGTGTGCTTTATTTAGTGGATGTCAAATTTCAAGCTTCCCATTGGTTGCTGCTTTCATTTTTTTTTGGCTTAACAGAAATATAAATTAAATCTCAAAATGACAGCACACAGAAAGGGCAGACTGACCCAGCCGTGCACTGTACAGCACATGAGTGGGATCTGGAATAAAATTTAGGGCAGTATTCAGTTGTCTAAATGTAGGTATCTGGTGCCTTTAGTGATGCCCCAGGGTAAGCTGCCTGCTGCCGGTCAGAAATGTGCGGTCTCCTGTGGGACCTGCCTCTGCCAGCCTGGTGCGGATGTCTCTCATACCTGAGGGCATCTCCAGAAATTATTGGTAACAGAATCAAGCCCCAGCTATTTCACCAGTTTTGTTATTCTTCACGTACATTTAACTGTGCTCTAAAAATGCCTTGGAGAATACCAATATCTTAAAAAGAATTTCCATAAACCAGTTCCACAGGCAATAACCCGAGCTTTCCTTTCTACCACGCAGGTGGTAGAAAGGACCAAGCAGGTCACCAGGAACCCTCTGCCTGGTTTCCCATGGATTTATATCTCCTGGATGGCTGATTCCGGTGCCTCTAATCGTCTACTGCAGCTGGAGTGATTCCTGTCATGGGCACAAGTACAATGGCTCATCACTGTGTGGATTCTCTCGTGTCCAATAATGGTTGAGCTCATGCCTCAGTCTTTTGTCCAGAGGATATCTAATATAGTCTCGAGATTTTCAAGAAATGTTAACAGACAGCTAATAGTTTTAACACTCTGTAGGTAAATTTGTCTAAAAATTGTCCAGTGGGTTCAAATATTTTTAGCTGGGGTAACAGATACATTCACACTGCCAAGCCCCAAATGATCCATATGTCCCAAAGGTGAGCACAGAAAGGCCAGAAAAACAAACAGACAAGCCAAAACAATTGAAAACCATCACAGATCTGAAACCATGGAACCTGCTGAGATTTCTCAGTTCTCACCATGCACAGTCACCGAGTCACCAGTTCAAAGACATTCGGGGAGCCTTGGGTCCAACTAATGAACCAGCTCTCCAGCTCAGCACTGCTAGAGCTGTCAGGACTGGCTTGGGCAGAGCTGGTCTTGCTGTGAGCAATGGGTAAGTGGGCATGCTGTATGAGATCCTGTGGTTTTAGTCTTCTAGTGCATCACATGTGCCAGGATAGCATCCTGTTAGCAGAACAATTGTCTAAGCAATACCCAAAGGCACAGTCTTAGTGACAAACAGCCCAAATCTCACCACTCATTTTCAAGCATTTCCCTGTGTTAAGAATAAAACACAAGAACAAACATGGGAGCAGGCTGCTGTATTTTGATACTGATCTACTGCCAGAGACGGACTGAAAACGTGATGTTCTATGATTTACTAAAACAGACATTTCCAGTCATAAATTCTTTTTTCAACCTATTGTAATGTTACCTTAGGCCCCTTTGAACTAGGTCAATTTTTGGTTCATAGCAGAAGGTATGAGCATAACAAGAACAGTCACACCCTCCTACTGCTATAGAAGGTATATTATTCTCCTATAATGCTGTCACTCTATTTTAATCCTACGCATTCCTAATAGAAAATCTATCTTCCTGCTTGTGTCAGTTAAAAATGCAGTTGAGACTGGAATGAACGTCAACAGAGAGGAGAAAAAAAACCACTTCAGCCATAGCATCCAACCTGCCTGACAAGCGACATACCTCCCTCACTCATGGCAAAGAGCCTGGAGACACGTATCGCCCATCTCTGGGAGGGCTCTTGGAGACAGTAGGCAGAGGATCACCCCTCCAGCTGGAGCCTCTGGCTTTGCTGTGGGATGTACAAGGGCCCTGGGGCAAGCTGGCAACGGGGCTCAGTGACCAGCAGCTGCTTTCTGCAGCAGCGAGGCCCTGGGACACTGGCACAGCCCTGTTACTGGCCGCGTCAGCCAGCCGGGCACGGGGCTGCAAATATTCCTGGGGGATAAAAGGGTGACATGCTCATAAAGCTCCAGACCGTTGATCAGAAAGGGCACAAAAGCAGATAAAGCCCATTTCATTTCTGTGCACGGAGAAAAATTTCCAAATATTAGAGCTCTTTAATATAGTGGAGAAGCAAAAGAAACAAAGATCCATTACTGGTAGGCAAGGCCAGGTCTCATCTAACTGGGAAAGGCTGTTCATGGGTGAGGATAACTAGACAGAGGCAGATGGGAGGTTCACCATTTCCTATCACCCTTGCATCAAAGAAAGATATGCTTCTGCAAGCTCTTCTGCGGTGACATTCAAATACTTGGGCTCAATTACTCAGGTAGGAATTTACATGAAATGTAAAGGCTTTCAGCACACAGGTCAGAGTAGATGGGCGCTAACATTTAAAGAAAACCAGAAGCAAACAGCAGTGTCTCTGGAGATTTCTAACATCCTTTCCTCCTCCGCTTCAGCTGCCACACCGGGGCAGTCAGGTCCGGTCCCTGTCAGCCCCGTGTCCCCGCTGCCAGCCCCACGCAGGTGCCAGGTGCTCTGGTGTGTCTCAAAGGTGCCTGTGGTTAAGCAGATGGGTTGAGCCTTCCAGAAATAAAAGCTGCAGTTTTGCAGCCCCAGTGGGGCAGTATCAGCAAGCACCCGGGTTTGTGCTGTGGCAGTAAAAAGGTGAGGTCGATAAATACCATTTTGATGTATGTCAATCGGCAAGCACTACCTTAAGGACGACGTGAGTCCTTTTGACTGCAAGGTTCCTTCCTCTGCTGTTTTGTAAAAGGTACCTGCCTTTTTTTTTTTTTTGTCTAAGCAATTTTCGCCGTCAACTACAACATGTAACTGGAAAATTGCCATCTGCCTCCTTGACTGCTCAGAGGATGGTATCAGCACCTCCGAATGCCACCCGCCATCTGCCAGGCAGGCTGCCACTCTCTCAGACCCTTACGGCTGTTTTAGGTCTAACAGCTGTATGACAGCAACACGCAGTGTCAGGCTAGCTTGCTGCTGACAGTCTGTCGCTATCAAGAACAATTTCTATACGAAGTCTGTACTGGATAATACATATATGTAAGTCATGTAGATCAGACTTCATTACTCAACAGCCTTTGCAATGACTCAGAGACTCTTTCCAAACTAAGACATGCAAATGACCTTCTTTTCTACATCTGAGACTAAAACTAAAGTGACAACAAGATCCTAATAGAAATAGTCACGTTTGCTTTTTGCTGTCACAAACAAGTGGCAACAGTAAAGGTAATTGCTCTGACAGTTAATCAAACTGCAAAAGTAAAATCATTTCTCTCCTACAACATCTCTCCTGTTTCTACATTATCTGCTAATAATCTCATAATAGCTTATGGCTAATTTTTTATCCACTCAATTCATGCTCATCGCCACGACAGAGACATCCATAATGAAGAGAAAGAAAACGTTTGGAGGGGGTTGTCTCATGGCTGAGTTTTACACTGTCTGGTTTTAATGTGTCCAAACCCTCTCGCGGCTGGTGGAATCTCCTAACGCAGCTTACGTTTAAAATCAGTTAGCTAGCAGGGTACCATGCAGCGGGAATGCCAAAGCTGCAAAACTGCAGCTTTTATTTCTAGAAGGCTCAACCCATCTGCTTAACCACAGGCACCTTTGAGACACACCAGAGCACCTGGCACCTGCGTGGGGCTGGCAGCGGGGACACGGGGCTCATAGGGACCGGACCTGACTGCCCTGGTGTGGCAGCTGAAGCAGAGGAGGAAAGGATGTTAGAAATCTCCAGAGACACCGTGCCTGTGTTTAGCCATGAGTCACGCCTCACATCACTTCCTTTTAATCCTTATCTTGCAAATGGAAGCCGCAAAAAAATGGTAAACAAATGGCTCTATTCTCCTAGGACAAACCTAGAATTCCAAGTCCAGAGTGACTCCCTGTTATGCTGGGGTGGACTTTTCTACTTCTATTGACCATAATGCCTGGTTGGGAAACACTTTGTATGCTGGGCCATTGGGGATAATGATAACAATAACTAAAATCATTGGAAACTGGCATATTCTGCCACTTTTTCAGCTGAAACGCCAAATCTCTGACTTGCATACTGACACAGAGATAGCTCAGGTGTTTTTATGTCTTATTAAAAATTTTATACTCATTACTTCAACAAAGACTTGTGATGAGCTTTGGTAAGTTAACATCGATGGAATTGAAGTAAATTCTTGTGTACAGCAGCATGAAAGCTAACATGACTTAAGTATACCTATGGAGGGCTAAAAAACATGGACACAATCTTTGGGAACATCACGCTGATTCTTTCATGTATTCTAAAGCTGAATTATTTCAAAGGGGGAAGAACTGGAAGGGTGTTACAGCCCATAAGGGAAGCCCCAGGATTACCTGCTTCTCCTTTTGGTCCCTTCATTGTTTTTAAAACATTCCTCTGCAAAGTGCATTATCTAAACACCATCTATACATTCATAGATACATAGAAGGGCTGTTACTATGCAGACATCAAATAGTTAGTGTTCAAGAAACCAACTGCATCTACTGAACTTGGAGGTTTTTGTGTCTAACTCCTTTCCACCTCCCAGGGTGGAGGAAGTCTCAGGATACTCCCGGGTCAGCTGAGTCACCCAAAGCAGCAGTAATCAGTCCATTGCTTCAGTCAGTAGTCACAGTTAACAAAGGCAGAGTAATTTTTCTGGATAGTAACTACAGAACTTGGTAGAAGATACTAAAAATGTTGTATACAAAGAACGTTAGAGTCCAGATATTTTGGCATTTTTGTAAAACATAATTGTTTGACCTGTTTATATTTTGTAAAACATAAATGTAATGACCCTTTGGTACTTCTGATGGGTTGGTTTTTGTTGGGTTTTTTTTTTGCCACAAACGCATCATAAATTTTTCACGGATAGATGCTTGTTAACACCTACCACAGCTGCACTCCCAGGACAGCCTCAGACCTAAAAGGAGCAGCAAATACCGCGGATAAAGGGACCATGAAAATGAAAAGAATCTGCCCCAGCGCTGGGTGGCTGAACAAGAAGGTATTTCTGTTTCCTGCTGACTGTGGGCTCGTGGCCAGGGACTGAACAAGAATCGACTGTCACTGAGCATTGGTCTGCCAGGGGAAGCAACAAATGCCAATTGTTGAGCTTTGTGATGACATAATAAAATCATGCTGTGGTAAGTAATCCTGTACTAGGGAAACATTTCTACAAGGATAGAAAGGTCCATAGGCAACACAGAGGTCCTTGTGATGTTTGTAAGCTTAACCCCAAGAAGACCCCTCAGGCAGATGTGCTCTCCAGGCTGTACTTACTTTTTTACCTTCAAGTTCTCAAACCATCTGGCCCGCAACAACCTGCCACTCCCTTCTTACATTGCAGTCCTCCCTGGCAGAAGGTTTGGGCTGCTTTACATTGAGAAGATGAAACTCAAGGGAGTCCCAAAGAATCTCAAAAAGTGATATAAATTAAAAACAAAGAACTCACCCACCCCTCTGGATGAATTCAAGTCACAAACATCACAGAGAACAACAGAATAATGCATAAAGAGTCTCCTTGGATTCTTGAGAGACAGAAGTTTAAAAAACAATTACACGATTCCACAAAAGTCAAAATCCATCAAACTTTTCAAACCATCGTATCATCACAACCATTGCTGCTATTCCCAAAATGTCCCCAAAGCACCTTGCTTAGAGCAGAGCAGCTACCCAGATTTTCAGGTGGATTGATTCTACTTGTGGTAATTTTGAAGACAGCAGAAGTACAGATAAGCTTGATGCAAGACTGCAAACAGAGAAAATAATTAGAGACTTTAAATCTCTAAGGATGTGCAGTCAAAAACTTTCTTTGATTGTAGAAAAAGGGAGCAGATTGCGTTCAGAGAGCAAAAAGCATGTGGAAATATGCAGATTTGGAGCTGTAATGTTGCATCAGGTGCAGCTCTTAATCATGAGCTCAGTTTCTAAGAGAAAGGTACACTTTAGAGCTGGTTGGAAAGTTTTTGATGAAAGCATCATTTTTTTTTCCCTCAGTAAAATGCGTTACTTTTGTTCAAAGGTTCAGGAAGATATTAATTTTGATAAAAGCTCCATTTTAAAATGAGACATTTTGATATAGCTGAGAAGTTCCATTTTAACATCCACATAATGGAACTTTTTCTTTGAACAATGCTTAGTTTTCAGTGAAAACTTCATTTAATAATGACATTTTTTTAGAATGTTTTAAAACCTAAATCAATTTAACCAAATAAAATACCTCATTTGACACAGATGATTAATTTGATATTTTTCACAGCTGAATTTGGGCTTTTCAAAAAAATTTAACTTCTGTAATTTCAAAGCAGACAAAATTTTGGAAAGATGCAGTACTCAACAGAACGAAACAATCCAGTTTTACCCAGCTTTCCAGTGTCAGTCTTGACCATGAAAAAAGATTTGCCTTTTTGTGCTGCAGTGCCTCCCAAAGCCACTATAAACTACAGCAACATGTGCTGCAACACCACGGTGCCCCTTTCATCCTTCATAAAAACAGTGCTTACTGGCTCATCTGCTGACAAACTGGTAGTCCCTACGGTTGGTTTCCGTATATCCTCTGCGAGTCTGTAAGACTTGCTCTGGAGGTTTAAAAAACACAATACATAGGACACTTGTGAACCTACGATTGCAAAACATGAGATTAGGAAAAAGAACAAATGGCAGCTGAAAAGCTTTGTTAAGAACTTAGTATTTTCAGGCTGTTCCAGAAGCGGTTCTCTGCTACAGAGGCAGGCATTTCTCCAAGATTACCTGTAATTTCCTAGGGACAAACACAGAATGGTGCAATTACCAGATGAGTCATGGGCTGAATCATGGGATTCTATTCCAGCATGGGTTTACACCTCTTCTCACTGAAGCCTGTAGCACAACTCCGGTGTACTGCACCTACATCCAGGCTACCTAGTCCAGCCTGGAGCTCATGCAACTGCTAAACCTGCCTGAGATGCAGTGCTGACCTCCCCCTCTTGTCATAAATAGACCTCAACTGGCTAGTTTAAAGCTAAACTGAATATCCTTGCTGTACACCGCATACAGTGCGGTGTCCAATGAAAGGCTTTCCAGGGTCAGGACCCCCAGGAGATGCCTGCCAACAACCCTACGACGTGTGCTTGTGTAGACACGCAGTGTTGTGCAGCAGAAGCCTTCTTGCCTATGCAAAGATAGGTTGCTGAACTGCTTGCTTCCCTCCCCTTACACAGGCAGTCAGGCCACAAAAGGATGGTGAGGAGATGGGACCATCTTCCCTTTCACAGGGAGACAAAAAGCTCCTTGGCTTAGTAGCTGGAGCTTCGCGCAAATAGTACAGGCTCTCTTGCTCAGTCTGGCAGAGAAAATGTCCTCAAGAACTGGTCCAAAAGCAGCAGATGCTCAGCATCTCTCAAGGCCTTGCTGAATTTGAATTTTAAAAATAGTCCCATAATAAAATAATATAAATCTTAGAGAAACCAACATAACTTATATAGCTTGTATCAGCAAACTGGCTGTATTCTATTGATACATGCTGTAAATCTACAGGTTCTCAGCATTCAAGATAAAACTGCACTGCTGAACAAACACTGCCTTTTTATCCATTAGTTTCAAAATTGGAGTTAAACCCCTCCCAACATTTTCTTCAGCACAAGATACTTAACTTTCAGAAGGACCAATCTTTCACAGCTACAACACACAAACTTTTGACAACCTGGTTGTTTTGAGGATAAATATCTTTATGCAGATCTAGAAATTTATTATTAAACACACAAACATTGGCCAAAATTGTCTCAGTCAAAACTCAAATGGTAATTTGATGTAGTAAATCCTGACACCTGGATTTCAATCACGCTCTTCTGTGAGCACCACACTTTGAGATTACTCCTGTCCCTACTATTCAGTGATAAACTCAGCCAAATTTTTGAAGTGTTGGCCTTTGGGACAGGAAGTTTTTCATACATCTTTAGGGAATTATTTTAGTATTCAGAATGTTTCAACATAAATTTGCTAAATTAACTATAATTAGTTTTCCCAAGGCATCCTACACATCATTTCTTTTTCTCAAAATGTAAGTGTTGCCCTTTTTAACTAAGCCACAACAAGTGTTAAAATACTCAGAACCTCTGTGTTACAGTAATAGCTTCATTATTCATGTACTGCAATTAAGTGATGTTAACAACTACATACAAGTTTCCCGCCCAGACTTAAAGTAGGTTTTGAGGTTAAATCTTCATTTGCACCTGTAAGTGAAAACAGGCCAAAATAAAACTGGGAAATTGTTGCATTCTTGACAATTCAAATTAAATAACTACTTACATGTGAACCGCCCATATCTGCGTAGCCTGAGTGTGGAAGATGCAACTCTTCGGCTCTTCAATAAAAGAAGTATTCAGCTGGAATAGTCAACTTTTAGTAGAGCAGCTAAATTCAACCCAACCCTGGGTTAATCAATAACTTCTGACATTACTCAAATTCTAGTCATTTCAGGGTGGAGCATATTGATCATTACATGGTGGCTTTATTATCCCTACTATCTAATATTACATCCTGTTGGGTCATGGAGCTGGCTGGTTTCTCCAAGGAAAATCAGGATTTCACAATATAAGCCTCGAGATTATACCTATTCATTTATATAATTGTTATTACAATAATTTAAAACATATATCTACGGTAGTGCCCAACACCGACTTTCCAAACATTTTAGAAGGAAGGACGCTTCCTCTGAAGAGTTTATATTGGATCTTATGGGATTTAGTGGTATTTGTCATTGAGGACCCTCAGCTCCTACAAAATATTTCCAACAGGATCTCAATGCTTTTATTTGGCTGATGTGGGAAGGTTTTGGTAGTGGGCGGAGGTTGCAGGGGTGGCTCCTGTGAGAAGAGACCAGGGGTTGCTCACATGCTGGGCAGAGTCAGTGCCAGCTGACTCCAAAATGTCCCCACCACTGGACAAAGCTGAGCCCCCTCAGCAACACTGATGCCTCTGTGATAACATGTTTAAGAAAGGGTAAAAAATACTGCACAGTAGCTCTGAGAGAGAATGAGAAAAATGTGAAACAGCTGTGCAGACACCAAGGTCAGTGAAGAAGGAGGGGGAGGAGGTGCTGGGGCAGTTTCCCCTGCAGCCTGTAGAAAAGACCATGGTGAGGCAGGCTGTCCCTCTGCAGCCCATGGAGGTCCACAGTGGAGCAGATATTCACTTGCAGCCTGTGGAGGACCCCGCACTGGAGCAGGTGGATGTACCTTGAAGGAAACTGCAGGCTGTGGAAAGCCCAGGCTGGAGCAGGTTCCTGGCAGGACTGGTGGCCTGTGGAGACAAGTCCATGTAGGAACAGGTTTCCTGGCAGGCCTTGAGATCCTGTGGGGGACCCACACTGGAGCAGGGGAAGAATATGAGAAGGAAGGAGCAGCAGAGACAAAGTATTATGGACTGACTGCAATCCCCATTCCTTGTCCCCCTGCATCGCTCATGGAGGAGAGGGTAGAAAAGTTGAGAAGGAAGGAGTGAAATTGACCCTGGGAAGAAGGGGAGGGAGGAAGGTGGTTTTAGTTTTGTTTTTGTTTCTCACTATTCTGTTCTATTTTTAATTGGCAGTAAAGTAAATTAATTTCCCTAAGTCAAGACTGTTTTGCCTGTGACAGTAACCGGTGAAAAATCTCCCTGTCTTTAGCTCAATCCAGGAACTGTTGCATCTTATTTTCTCCCCCTGTCCTTTTGAGGAGGGGAGTGAGAGAGCAGCTTGGTGGGCACCTGGCAGCCACCCAAGGTCCTGCTCTAAACCTCAGACAGGACACCCAGAGAAAAATAAGAGAAGAAAACAAGTACATTTGAATTTATAGCAGTTCAGGGGTAAAAAAAAATAATCTATGTGATTATCTAAACAGTAAGCAAAAAAAAAATCATTGTGTTACTGAGAACGCAGTAGTGATTCTAGGTTTTAAACGGTTTTCTAGACAGCACTTTCCTGCAAAGACCTCACTACCATTCAAATACACTTAAAAAGAAATTATTAGCTTGATTATGGTGTTTGAACACATGCAATATAAAAATCAAACGTGAGTATGAAGGATTTTATCCAGAATTCATATTGTCTCAAAGGTATCTTCAAAGCCTCTACTGAGCTGAGAACTACCCACTTCTTTCATAATATTTTTGGGAATAAAGCCGTCCCAACAGACATTAAAGGAAATACTAAAGTTGGAGAGAGAGCAACTGCAGGGTTTCTTTGGCATCTATCAGATCAGAGGGTGCTCACAAGCTCAAACACAGACTGATAATCCTACTTCTTCTACTCGTTTTGAGTGAAATACAGCAGCCCAGAAGGCGCAACTCATTAAGGACTTAAACAGCAGATTGAGTCACACAATATCGTGCTGTGCATGCAAATGGTCTATTTAAGCATACAAATAGGGTATCAGTAGGAAAACTGTGTGCTACTCTCACTGATCGATTTGATTGGCTTAGCTTATGTGTTGGGAATTTAAAAGTTTGTATAATGAACTAAAAATAAGGATTCTGTGGTACTTTTCAGCTTTGTAAATAACAGGACTGACTCTGAGATAGAGGCATCTCTTGGTATCTAATGAATGGAGTCTGCCTCCACCTATTTCTTCCTTCTTTTGCCAGCAGGATGGAAAACTGAGTCACAAGTATTATACCACAGTGAGGTCAAGCAGGCTGGATCCAGAGAAGGCCCAAAGGGCCTATCAAAAGGGTACCTATAAACAGACAGTCTCCTCTGAAAAGTGGAGTGGAGAGAACTGAAAATGGTGAAAAGGAGGTGAAACATTACACGAGGTAAGAAACAACGCACACTGCAGAGCGCGATTCTACACTGATAAAATTTTCAGTCAAGAGACTTAAGTGAGATAACAAAGGACCATGGTGGTAACAGGTAAGGCCTAGGTCAAGCTGAGCTTTGTGCTTTTTGCAGAGGATATTTGTGGTAGCAGCATGCCCACATGGCTGGGCAGCGGGGTGGTGCTTCGTCTGTCTGCAAGAAGAGGTGGAACTTTCCCTGGAGAGAGAGGCGCCCGGATTTCTGTGTGACAGAGAAACATGGCTTGTGGATTACATCAGAGTCAATAGAATTAATGTCTTCACCAAACCTGACTGCAGCATTGGTGTGAGCAATGGTAGCAGTGCCTGGCATTCCTGTTCAACTCTGCTGATCTCCCTATGAGAGACTGAGAATTTGCAGAAAGTAAAGACAACCACAAGAATTCTGAAGAGTATTTGGAGATTTATCCAGACCAGAGAAAAAGGGCAGTGGGCGGTCAGGGACTACCAGGGACCAAAAGATTTTCAGACAGGTTTACCAAGACATTGACCAAAAGGGATAAGCTAAAGGAAGGGCTTAAGCTTTCAAATGTTCACTTTGGAGAGGAATTTAAGGGGTTGAAAACTGGAGTGGAAGTCCTAAATAAACAATTCTGGCAACAGACTCAGCTAAATGCAGGCATTTACAATGAATTTTCTCCAGCTGGAAATCAGTGTCCTTGAAGGAAGTCACTGTCCCATTCCTGGATATGCAAAAACCCCATGACTGCTGACAATAACTGGAAGAGAATATACTAAAACCCGAGGCAAATTTTCAGTACAGGAAGCAAAGATAGGAAGCATAGTAAGAAAAATGTGTAGCAATAAGTTTGCAACACACGCTCTTTAAGAAAATTAAACACCAAAAGACAATTAACCATAACTTGCACCTGGGAAAGAAGAATCCCATTTGCCAGTACAGGTTGGGGACTGAGCTGCTGGAGAGCAGTGTAGGGGAAAAGGACCTGGGTGTCCTGGTGGACGGGGGGATGACCATGAGCCAGCAATGTGCCCTGGTGGCCAGGAAGGCCAATGGCATCCTGGGGTGCATTAGAAGGGCTGTAGTCAGTAGGTCGAGGGAGGTCCTCCTCCCCCTCTATTCTGCCTTGGGGAGGCCGCATCTGGAGTATTGCATCCAGTTCTGGGCCCCTCAGCTTAAGAAGGACAGGGAACTGCTAGAGAGAGTCCAGCGCAGAGTTGCGCCAGGGGATGTTCAGGTTGGAGATGAGGAGAAATTTCTTCTGGGAAAGGGTGGTCAGGCATTGGAACAGGTTGCCCAGGGAGGTGGTGGAGTCACCGTCCCTTGGAGTATTTAAGGAAAGGTTAGATGCAGCACTGAAGGACATGGTTTAGTGGTTAATAGGTGGGGGGGGTTCGGTTGGACTAGATGATCCTTGAGGTCTCTTCCAACCTTAATGATCCTATTCTTTTCTATTCTATTATTAAACTCTTGTATCTGAACCCACGAGTTTTCTCACTTTCGCTCTTCCAATTCTCTCCCCCTTTTCCAATGAGGGGGACTGAGCGCGTGTTTATGTGGTGCCCAGCCAATGGCTGGAGTAAAACCATGACAACTTCTAATCACAGCTTGGCTCAAATATTCTGCCTCTCTGAAGATCTACTCCATGCCAATAGTTTCCTTCTAATTGTCGTGGTTTTCTTCCCTTTTTCCAGCGCTATCACTGAAAAGTCTGAGGCAGCTGATAGGAGTATAATGGAATAGGAATACTGTGTACATTACTGTTATTCTGAGCACCTGAATGCTTAGCTTGTGGATTCTCATATCTGTCTTACTAAAAGTATTATTCAGGTGCTGGTGCCACTAACAAGATAATTTACCTCAGAACCATCCAAGAAAAAAACTGTCCTGCTGTGTTGAGAGGTGTGTCTAATTACTGATATCAAAAGCAAACAGACAGTACCAGCCAAAGACCTGTACCACCTGGTTTATGTGGCAATGAGCAAGGCAAAAAAGGTTTCTTATTAATGTCTTTTCATAGTTCATTTCTAAACCATTGTAGGGTGTGACAGAGAAAGGCTCATAAGAAACCTGATAATTGGGGTTGAAGGAATTAATGATGAGGTCAGGTTGGCAGGCTGTGACTGCGTTCCTGGACCCAGTCTTGCCAGTGATATGAGCAGGGGGGTCTTACCTGAGGCTCTGGAGATTGTGCAAGCTGCTCACCGTCTCCTCAGCTGCAGGGATCTCTGTGTGTCGGCACCATGGGGCACATCCGCAGGCTGAGGCTTTGTGTCTCTGCAATTGCACAGAAGTGGGATCCTGAAGATATCAGTGATGCTGAAGAAGAATTGGGTCTGTAGTTCTCAGGAGACCTACTCAAAGACAAGAGAGTATGGAGCTTCTTTCTGTTGCTGTTGGTCCCCTTGCAGCTCTGCCACCACTGCTCCAAGCATGCAGGGTATGAGCCTTAAAAATGAAATGGCACAAGTGATGTAGGGCTAATTTGCTTTGTTTATTCTACTTATATATCTAAACATTAACTAAAATGTTGTGCAGTGTTAAAAATATACCCCATCTGTAATTCCCTGACACTTAAACAATAAAAAAATGCTTTCGTGTGGAAAGTTGGCACTGATTCTGACACTGGTAAGACTTTAAATGACTTATAGAATCCAACATCCTAAGACAAATAGGGACACCTGCTGTCATTTTATTTGAAGCAGCTTCCTTGATTATATTAATCCACTTGCTCGAGATCCTGTATGATTAGGATGGGCTGCTGTCGATATTCAGGTCTGCAAGCTTTCAGTCCCCACCCTATGCAGACCACAGAGTGGGGGCACAGTTGATAGGCATAGACCTGGGACACTGCTAAATGAAACTATTTTGTTCACTCTTTTGTCGTGAAATGCTTACTTCTGCTCCTCCACCTGCCCTTCCTTTGAGCAGTCACTGGCATTTGTCCAGGTGTGTTGTGAAATGTGTTACAAAATGAAGGTTAACACTAACCAGGTTAGTAACAGAGGTATTTTAAGTATGGATCTGCTCCCAGCCAGTGCCAGCCTACGGATGGTTGCGTTGGTGTATGGGGGAAGCAGCGCAGGTGTGGGATAACCTTTTCATGGCACAAGTATAGAATCACAGAATGGTTTGGGTTGGAAGGGACCTCAAAGATCACGTAGTTCCAACCCCCTGCCATGGGCAGGGACACCCTACACTAGACCAGGTTGCCCAAAGCCCCATCCGGCCTGGCCTTGAACACTGCCAGGGATGAGGCCTCCACAGCTTCTCTGGGCAACCTGGGCCAGTGCCTCACCACCCTCACAGGGATGTTTTTTCCTTTAATCTCAATCTCCCCTCTCTTTTAGTTTAAACCCATTACCCCTGTGCTATCACTGCACTCCCTGATAAACAGCCCCTCTCCAGCTTTCCTGTAGGCCCCTTCAGGTACTGGAAGGCTGCAACTAGGTCTCCCCAGAGCCTCCCCTTCTCCAGGCCGAACAACCCCAGCTCCCTCAGCCCCTCCTCGCAGAGGTGCTCCAGCCCTCTGACCAACCTTGCAGCCCCCTCCGGACTCGCCCACAGGCCCGCGCCCCCCCTGCACCGGGCCAGAGCCGGG
>VWZZ01001520.1:33385-68718 GCA_013399095.1 Psophia crepitans
GGGTGTGGGGGTGGTTTGGGGTCCCTGTGGGCAGGGGTGCGGGGCCCTAAGGGCAGCTGGGGCGGGTGTCCCTCGGGCAGCCCCTGAGCTGAACCAAGGCGGGTGTCAGGGGCTTGTGCAGCCCCGTGTTTCCGCAGCCAGTGAGTGGGTCGTGGAAAAGAAAACCTCATGAAATTTTGATTTGATGGATTTAATGGGTCTTTGACAGCAAAGGGGAGGTATCGTGTCACGAGGAGGTGGTTGTCTCCGAAGTCTTACGCTGCTGGAAAGCAGGCGCTGTTAAACACCACTTGCTGTTGCACAGGGGAAGGATGGAGGGGATGAGTAGTGGCTGCAGGCCCTGAGTAACTGAATTCCTTGAGTTTGAAATTTCAGGAGCTAGAAGAGGGGCACGAAGGATGATTTCTGTTTACCTGCCCAGCTGAGCGCCATACTGCTGGCTGTGTGATTCGGGGTAGAAAACGTGCCAGTATTTAATGTGTTATTTACTTTAATGTAACTTCTAGAATAGCGGTTTGTTTGCTTCAGTGTTAGAGTCCTTAATATTTTTATACTTTGACCAAATATTTGGATCCTTTTTTGGATATTTAACTAATTACAGACCCTGTCTGTGATATCAGGTGTTTCTTTTCTAATACCTGATTCCACAGTATGTGTGCAGCTTACTTGTTTATTCTGTATATGCAGTAAAGTACCTTTTTGTCTGAACACTTTTTCTAATATGAGCATTAATTGGCAGGGGAGGGTGGGAATCCAACCTGATCGCTTGTTGGGGTTGCAGAGTAGAAGAGTAATATGAAGAATTTTGAGGGGACAGTTTTTGAAATAGGGCACTTAAAGCATCAACCAAAGTTCTCTTTTTATCTTCTTTCATGATAGTTAAGTAATGTGCTGTGCTTATAACTTAATCTTGTGACCTAAGATCACTTGATTGCCTTATTTGCGCGAAGCTACAGCTTGAACTGTTTCATTGTTTATTTTCTGCATTATAAGATTCTTAGGTGCAGCAGTTGAAGCTTCACATGTCATTCACTGTGCTTGGTTTATGCTACAGTAACAATGGGTAATTCTTCAAGGCTGCAGGATGTTGAATGCTTGGTGAAATGCTTGATGCTTCATGTCTTCTAAAAGGTGGTTTAAAACCTTTGATTTGAGAATTAGATGCTCCATTTTTTATCAGAGTGGTACAAAAAAAAAAATCTAAAGATTATTGCTTAAATCTGCATCCTGTGTAGAGAGCCCTATTTAACTAAAGATACCTTTGACCTCATACAGGGACTGAAGATACTATCACTATATTGAACTGAGGAACTCCTTGAGTAATGGCAACTACTTGTGTGTTTCCTCATAAGACACTTTGCAGTGGTTTAACTAAAAGGGGTTTTGCACATGTCAGCTAAAAGGCCTTTATTTTTTCAAGGGTCTTGGAAACTCTCAGAGGGAATATGAAAGGCAGGTTGTACTCTACAGCATCCGCAATCAATTACGATACCGGAATAACTTGGGTGAGTAAAGAAGCCAAGTAACTTCTAATTGCTACCCAGTTCTTCTGTGTGGAAGCTTGTCTTTACTGTAAAACTCAAGAACTAGCCCTGTTCAAAGGTCCCTCCTCCCCTGAAAATAAATACTTTTAAATGATAACACATCAAGAAAAGTCTTGACTTTTGAGTCCATTTGGCAGCTTTTCTAGCAAAGGACTCTTTAACGTTACTGAGTTGACAGGTAGAACTGAATTTCTGCTGGTAAGAGAGGATTTGACTTACAAACTGAATCCTGTTCACTGTATGAGATGCAGAGAGCGGCCCTAACTCACATGAGCTATTGGCTGTGACTTGTTTGCAGACTTTCAATTTATTTTGTGTTGACTGCATCCATTTGTCTTACCAAAGTAGGTAATAGTTTCCCTAATTAAAAGATAATTTTCTATAGCCTGCATGAGTGCTGTCTCAACGGGCTACTTTCTGGTAACCTGTAAAATAAATCTGCTCTCTTCTGATGCTATCCTTAAAGGCTCTAAGAATACTTGTATCATATGTAGAAATTCTTGAATGCTGAATGCCCTGCACCACTCCTTTGATTTGGTTTTAGTTTTCTGTCAATTGCCATTATACTATTTTTAATGCTTTTGTTGTAATGCTTTTTAAATTAAATTGATCATCACAGAACAGTGTAACTTTATTTTTCTTTCCTTGTAGTTAAGCATGTCAAGAAAGATGAACGTAAATATTACGAAGATCTGTTAAAATACAGTCGAGATCATCTCATGTTGTACCCCTATCATTTGTCTGACATCATGGTAAAAGGTCTGAGGGTGACACCATTTTCCTATTACACGGGCATAATGGAGGTGAGTACAAAACTGTGGCGAGAACATGTTGTTTTCTGTCCTAGAGAGGCTGGTAATGGCCCTGTAGCGCGTATGGGGAAGTGTCACGCAGTTTGTTTGGTTTGCATAGGGTCTGCTAACAAGTAAGGCAACAGTAAGGAAAGTTTCTAGAGAACTGTTTGTACCTGCAGTTTTTTCCCTCCTGCTTTTCAAGATCTGGACTTTGTCATGTGGAGCTGGGGTGGGAGTCGCTCTAAGGCCAGTCTTTCTCTTCTGGTGTTAAAGATTTGTGACTCTTCACTTCAAACTGTGAAATATTTCATTCTCTTAGGTTAATAAAGAAAGAGAATTGCTGTTTTTAAAGAACAGCACGTTTGAATAGTTATCTTCTTTTTTGTTCTTTTTCAAAAAGTACACTTAACCGTATTAGATGCTTTTTCAAAAGCTTGGAGCAGATCCTTTTTATGAGAACAAAGATGGTTCTGTTTTCTGTCAGCGGTCTGGCAACCTTCTTTTATTTTCATTGGATATCAGAAGTGGTTGGGTTTTTTTGTTTGTTTTGTGTGTAGTGACTGCAGACATAACGGATTAGTTGTTAGCTTAATCTGTTATTACCATTAGCAATTCTGTGTGCTGTTTTTATTGTGAAGACAGATACAGGATTTTGTTGTTTATTTTTTCAGTCAGCGTTTCTCTTTGTAAAGCTTAGGTTAAACAGAAGTTTTATTTTTACATATTTCACTTATTGTGTAATGATTAGTCCTGTAATTGGCAAGTTTGGTAAAAGAACTGTCTTTAAAAGATTGGTTTTAGTTTCATTTTGTTATTAAAAAAATGCAGGCAGAATTTTGGACCGGTTTCTCTGAAACAATGACTTTCTTGTTGCAACTAAGTTTTCTTGTCTTTTTAAGGATATAATGAACAGCGAAAAAAGCTACGATTCATTACCCAACTTCACTGCTGCTGACTGTAAGTGTTGTCTAGTTGCATTACTGCTTCCAGTGAGTTGGAAACAAGGAGCTTCTGAGAGTAGATTTGCAGGTGTCTGCTTGCTTGAACGGGAGCATTGTGAATGAAGGTGTAGAAGCTTTTAAATAGTGATATTAAGGAGTGTGCGCACTCCATACAGAGTTCTGTCTGTATGGTCAGCACTGGAGTTAGGCTTGTGCAAAACCTCGTGCAGCTTCTGTCCTCGCTTGTATTGCATTCCTGTCTGGTTGGGCTTGCGGGTGGAAGGTCTTACTGGTTGTTACGCATCGGCAAGCTGAGCTGTTGGACCTTTCCAAGTGGTGTTTTTGGCATGTTTTGGACAGAAAGCTTTAGCATGACACTGAAAGGCTGTTGACACTCTTGTGAATTAGCATCACTGTGGATTGAGGGATGATGTACGAGAAGAGAGAGAAGGGAATCTGGTATTTAGTGATGCTCCTGGATGTGCCAGATATTCTGTCCTGCTTTCTAGAAGACTGTTGTGGGTATGAGATGGGGAGATTAGGAAAGCAAAAACCTGGAGGAGAATAGAGTAAGAGCAATAATAGCTTACTGATAAGTCTTGGAGAGCAAAATGTAAACTGCTGGCATAAGGAGGGTGTTAATCAAACCTGCCACCGACAAGTTATTTATAGCTGAAGACTTCATTTCTCACCTTTGGTATGAATTTATAAAGTTCTCTTTGAGGATTGAGTGTAGTCAGGTGAGGAGTAGACTGCAGCTTTTGAAAATGGCTGGGTTTGGGTTTTTCCGTTTAAAAAGGATATTGTGAGTTAATTGTACTAGTTTGCCTCTGAGTAATGTTGACACTGGGAAAACAGGTAAGGAAAGGCCTTTTTCCTCAGCGCCACGTAGTTTGTTAGAAATCTAGTGTTAGCCAAGAATATGAAGAGAGGAAAGGCTTCCCTGTTTTGGTGGTGGTGTGTTCTGTTTTGGGTTCTGTTCCCCACCACCCCCCACCCCCCGCAATTCTGTTATTTTAGCAGCTACTGGAGGTCAGTGACTGTGGTATAATTAAGTTAAACGTCTTTATTAACATTTTATCATAAAAACTAGTGTCAAACTAGAAAGTTGGAGTTAAAGGTGAGATAGAATATGGGTTAAAACTAATGAGTAGGTTTCCAGTATCTGTTCATAGTTGCTTAATGATTGGAGGCTAGAGATTATAGAATTACATTTTGATCCAGTTTAACTTAGTCATCTTCCTTTAGAGCCTTATGTGGCCTTTTGTGCTCTAATTATTCGTTTAGAATTCTAATCCAGTGTGTGGTGTGGGCTTTGTTAGGGAGAAGAGCAACTGTCAACCAAAATCTGGTACAACTTCAGTCCTGTTAATTTAAAGCATAGTTATTACCTGTTGATGTGAGTGTAGGAGAGAAAGGGGTTGGATTATTCCCTGTTACCCTGTGACTTGAGTGATAGGGGATTTTTTTTTTGACCTGTACAGAGTAAAGGAATGGGGATGGATTCTGGTTTCAGACGCACATGGTTCTCTGTCACATTCAGTTAGAACTGAACTCAGTTCCTATAACTATCCTGCTAATTACTCTTTCTTCCCAAAATAAAAATATTATTAGAGAAATAGGGTCTGATTCTTTGAAGAATGTTTTAAGTATCTTCAGCTTCAACCTGTCTTAAGAGAAATAAAACCTTACTTATTTTTCAGGTCTAAGACTTCTTGGTATAGGAAGAAACCAGTACATAGATCTAATGAACCAATGTAGGTCTTCAAAAGTAAGTTTGTCTTTAATTTCCCATCCCTTCACCCTTTCACACCCCGCCTCCCTCATCCCCCGATTATTTCAAAGCAAATGAAGAATGTAATAATTTCCTGGGCCTGGTTAGTTTAATAGTGTGACTAGTTGAGTGTGACATAGTGTATTGCTAATGGTGTTTCTTGGAAGTTAATAAAGAGCTTTTTGATTTTGAATCAAATTATACTAAAGAAAAATATATTCAGTGCTATGAGGTTGTTTGTTTTAATTTTATATTTTCAGAGCTATATTTACTCTGTGGCACCAGATATCTCATGTCTTCTGACTCGTATAAACATCAACTAAAAATACCGATTCTGGAAGTGTTTCTATGGGTGCAGTTGAGATCAGAGTTTGTTCTGGGACAGTCCTCCATATAGGTGTAAATTTTTGTAGTATGTATGTTTTTGTCTAGCACAACGGTAATGAGTCTGAACAGGCACCGTTGCATGTGAACAGCACACGTGGAAGATGCTGTAATGCCTGTTGATAGAAGTAGGCACTTTAGTTTGCAACAGTTCCTTTCTTTCCTCAGGAAACTCCTAAGTGCTCTTGCAGTAGTTTCAGGGTGAAATGTGTTTACCAAAATATGAAGCTGATAGCCATTACTTTTTGGTTCACTCTATAAAGTGGAAGAGAAGCTATTTAGTTCTATAAATAAACAGTATCCAGCAGTTTTTTCTTTCTTGGACTGACATTCATTGTACTTTTCTAGCACCATGCTTATAGAGAATGCGGGGTAATTTGTCCTTTAAAGTGTCCAGTCTGCGACTATAATGTACTTAAAAATGGATGCTTATAAAAATCAGTTTATATAAAGGTAAATGGCTGTCTGCATGTGTGAAGTGCTCTTTATTACTATCTCAAACGGACTGTGCCACTGCAGAAGTTTTTCAGAAGGAAAACTGCTCATGATCTGTTACCCGTGAAACCCGTTGAGATCACTATAGAAGCGTGGTGGGTTGTGCAGTCTGGCTACATCACTGAGGATGACATCAAGGTATTTTAGTATGGATTGCATCTCTGATTTTGATTGAATGCTGATGTTCCTGAAAACATGGGCTTCCTTTTGTGTAGAATACATGGAGGTTGTTGCAGGTTTATAATGACTCTTCTATGGAAACAGAGATAGGCATGAATGGAAATCGGTGTTTTCTTTGTTTACATATTCTACCCTCTCCCTCCTTTGTGCTTTCTGCACCATGTACAGCGCTGAGGTGGTTTGCATCAAACAAGTAACTAATGTTACTAATGGTAACTAATGTGTGTGATGATGTGCTTTGTAGGGAACAAGCAACAAAGTATGTTTTCTTAAGTTTTGTATTTAAGCCCATTTAAGATTTGAGTGAATCTTCACCTTCAGTATAATGAGAATCAGAATGTTAGTGAACTTTATTAAATATACAATTTCATTGTTTCTGCTCCTCAGGTCTCCTTATTTATTCATTGCATATAAAAAACTTCCGAGCTGACTTAATGTTTCATCCCCCTTCTACTTCCATTCTCACAGTTTCTTTTTACAGTCAGCTAGTCGTTTCCTCTGGATTTAGTTCCTTCTTTGTAAGTTTTTTCTTAAGATTGGAACGTATTTAAAGCAGTGATGGAATCCCTTTTCAGCTGCTATTTGGAATATCTTTAGGCAGTAGCTACTCTCACATCCCATCAGCCCAGAGTAGTTAACCTGAAGCACATTATTTCAATACCATGTCTGGAATGATTCCAGTTGTATGGCTGAACATTCAATTTGGAAGTTTTAAAGGGCAAACCTATTATCATGTGGACTTCACTTACTAAATATCCATGCAGTTAAGTACTGTTCCTAGAGTGTGCTCTAGGAATTTTGTGCAGAAACAAGAGTAAAAAATTTTAAGACTTTAACAGGAACTGCAGGGGATTCTTCAGTGCAAATAGTTTGACTGAGAAGATGGGTTACTTTCTGTATTCTTCTATTACTTATGATTGACTTGAGGCCGAAATGTTTGGGATTTTTTGAGTGGTATTAAGTAAGTTGCATAGACTCTTTTTCTACAAAAGACTAACATGATTTCTTTTACCTAGATTTGTACTACATCGGAGAAGTCTGCTATTGATAAGATAATTGATTCAGGCCCTCAGCTTGCTGGTTCATTAGACTTCAATGTAGTTCACAGTAAGTTTTCAATGAACGTTCCTTTTCGTTTGTAGATCTTAGTAAATTCTGAGAGTAGTGTCTGAAAACTAGGAATAAAGGGATGTAGGCAGCTGAAGCATGAGAGGAGGTGGAGGAAAATACTCAAGAGCTTGTACAGACGGCAGTCTAGATCTTGTAAATGATTTAACAGTGAGCCATTAGCAGCTGTTTCTCTGTTAGTGTTTGATTCAACAAATTCTTTCATTAGAAACTGTCAGTAAAGATTGTGGGGAAGGGGGATGTAGATGAGGACAAGAGAAACTAAAATTAAAAATGTCAGAGTTGATGATCCAAGGTGGTAAAACTTGGCTCTTCGCTTTCAAAGAGGAGGAGTTTTTGTGATTTTTGTACTGTTTGAACACCATAAAATTGGGGCTTAAATTGAAGAGGCTGTCTTGTTTCTCAAAGGTCTGCAACCATTACTGAAAAACGGTGTGCATGTGTCTCCCCATTTCAAGTAACAAGTACTAGATATAGATAAATCGTGTTAGGCAACGGAGTGCAGATTCACTGACAAACTCCTCCTTGAGAAGTCTGTCTGTAAATGCCGGGCTTACTACAAGCAATTGAACCTGTGTGCTGTAGTTTTCCTAAGAAGTTGAGGCAGAATTCCACTGCCTGTTACTGAAGCAGAACAAAGCAGTAAAAAAAGTGAGGTAAGCAAAATTCAAGCTCTGGAGTAGATCTGAAACAGTATAGGGCTTAAGAAAATTTGATTTCTGAAAACACTTCATGACCCTTCTCTATCCATGGCCTGGTATTGTTTGTGGAGAGGGTTGCAGCTCAGGTTTAGTAGGTGTAGAAGGATCTAACGTACCTTTCTACTCTAGCTCATGGGTAGAAAAAGAACGTACAGATGATTAATAGACTGCTAGTAGGATGGGATTTTATGGGGAAAGCAAAATGTTTAGTCCAAACTATGATGTCATCAATGCATTTCAGGTACATTAAGTAGGGATGTATCAATTATGAGAGCTGAATCTGAAGGAGAGACAGTGAAAAGCACCCTTAGCGTGTTGATGGCTTGTAGTGTGATCCTGATCCATTAGAGCTGGTTTGTTGATCCATGTCAGTTTGCACTGCTGAGCATGTGTCACTGCCTGTGCCGAACAGCAGTCGTATCTGCATGAATTCCGGTTAGTTGTTGGTTTAATGCAGGCATTTTATCCAAGATCTGATTGGGGGCAGTAACGTTACCAGATATACTGTAGATATATACACACATGCTGTAGCTGGGCTGAGCTCTGTGCGTGTGTGAAACATCCTGACAATTCTACTTCAGGGGTTTAGTAACACTTCACCTGAGGGCTGTTGGTACACTTCCTCCCTGCTGTAATGAATACGATGTGGAAGAAGTGATCTTGGGTAACACCACAGGAACCACTGACAATAAGTTTGGCTTGTTTTATACTGTGTAAT
The DNA here is from genome assembly GCA_013399095.1 of Psophia crepitans. NCBI lineage: Eukaryota > Metazoa > Chordata > Aves > Gruiformes > Psophiidae > Psophia > Psophia crepitans. The sequence continues at coordinate 42,045 of VWZZ01001520.1, forward strand.
TTAGCTTTATGCTTATTAGAGTATAGCTGTTACTAACCTTAGACTCTAAAGATAGCCGTGCTGAAATATTCTGTCCTTCCATAAAAACTTCTCCCTGGCTTATGTACTCTGCAGAACTCAGTTGAGATGCTTGGTGCTCAAATCAATATCGTGTTGGAGAAGTGTCGTTTAAAAATCTACCATATTATTGTCCTTGTTGTATGCAATGCCTGTCTGTATCTGCTGCAGCTTTGCCGATGACTTGTGTTGAAGTACCCCGGGATTTATTTTTGCTGTTGTATAAAAAAGACTTTCAGTGAAGATGTGTGGGAAGGACGTGTGAGGGCCATCAGAACTGATGTGATTTAGTCTGTATCCTTGCTACAAAGTGTGCGAGTTTCAGCCTGAGCTTGGGGAGAACCAAAAGGTAGCTAGCATCCTCAGCGGACAAAACTAATTCAATATAAAAAAAAACCAAAATCCCAACACTTCTTGACAGTGCAGTGATGATGGTGAAAACTAAGTTAATGTTTAGGTAGACACGTGCTCATCTCTGTCAAATGTAGCTGCTTTGATCTGTGGTCATTCTGCTGGGCTGTCCTGACAGTACTCATAGAGCTGCAAGTGTATTGCATCAGGCTGCAAGTAGAGAACTCTGGTTTAGGGTGACACCTGTTTAATATTAATGTGGCTTATTGACCCGTTGAACATTGCAAAGTAATGTTCTACTGCAGAGGCTGTAAGGAAAAAATACTTTAAATTCTGAATTGGCTGATGGGGAAGTCTACTTTTGTATCATTAGTACTCTGGAAAATGTTAATTTTTTTTCTAAAATGCTGTGCTTTTATTTATAAAGGTTTGTATAACAAAGGATTTATTTACCTCGATGTACCCATATCAGATGACAGCTGTATAGCAGGTGAGTAAATATTTAATGGTGGTATACCTATGTTTCCTTGGTTTCATTTCAGTTATCCTGGAGTTCTGTGTCTTGGAAGTTGCTTGTCTGTGTGCATGAGTTTGTTTGAACAGAACATATGAGGTGTGCAATTTTTTCCTGACTAAATGTTCTCAGCCCTAATCAAACAACTGTTCTTATTGTACATAGGATTTATTTCAACTTGAATTATTTATTAAGGTTATTTTGTAGCATATTTAGGTAAGATGAGACTCTTTCAAGAGTCATGGCATGAATTAATAAGTACCCTTATATACATCTGTAATGAAAAGAAAGAATAGCATAGAGAAACGTAGTTGCCTTTACTGTAAACTGGAACGGGCTCCCCAGGGAAGTGGTCACAGCACCGAGCTTGGCTGAGTTCAAGAAGCGTCTGGACAACGCTCTCAGTCAACTGCTCTGATTGGGCTGGTCCTGTGTGGAGCCAGGAGTTGTACTGATGATCCTTATGGGTCCCTTCCAACTCAGGATATTCTGTGATTCTATGATAAAGACATGGGATTTTGACTCCTATTTTTTAGACAGATGTAACTTTTTCATAGGTTCCATCCTTCATGGTCTCGTCACCTCAATTATAGTCATGTGCTGTGTCTAGGGACTATGTAGGAGCTTAAACTAGCACAGCATATGGCTGCCCTTTGAACAACTCATTATGCTCTGCCACGTCTCGGGGGTTCCTGAATTCAGTATAATCTGCAAAGACATAAATCATTTGGAACCTGGTCATGCAGAGGTACCTGTCATTGCTGTAGTAGAGATCAGTTAAGTGAAAGTACTCTAAATACAAGAGACTTCCTGCTTAGATAATAGCTTTGGGAGTCTCAGCTCTGGAGTGTTTGGGTGGAGTGAGTTTTTTGTGTCCCACTCCAGTCAGAGCCATGATTTAATCTCCATCCACATTACAAAATAACTTTATGGGCTGGATAACTAGAAATTACCTGTAGTGGATGAGCTGGAGACTGCAAGGCTATGATGCAAGGTAGAGCGGCTTTAGTTTTGATAAGAAAACACATTGACAGCCATTGCTTTTCTTAAGGAGTGGAAGAATTCCAAATACTATGTGTACTGTCTTCAGACTTTTATTCTTTGTGACTGGGAAATCCTCAAAATTACAAGTACCATGAAAACTAAATAAGTGTGAATTTATTTTTTCCATTTTTACGCGGTTTGAGTTTAATAAGATACGTTACCAAATTGTAATTTTGCAAGTAATTCTTCTTTTTAGTGCCACCCCTTGAAGGTTTTGTGATGAACAGAGTGCAGGGTGATTACTTTGAAACACTTCTGTACAAGATCTTTGTTTCAATAGATGAACACACTAATGTGGCAGAGGTAAGTAAAACTTACCCTGAGTCAGGAACATAGAAATACTTGAAAGGGCCTGAAGCATACTGCTGAAAATACTTAAGGCAGACATATGGATCAATATCAAGGCATTTTATTTAGAGGTATTGACAGGCTTAAGAGCCAACCTGTTTCTTTTATTTTGAATGTAACTTTTATAGTGCTTTCAGATTTGAAGGAGTACGTTCAATTCAGTGGAACAGTTCCATCAGCTGGAATAAATTTATACAGGGGTGACTAATGTAGACTATTTCATATGAGCTAGAACTGGAATAGAGTCTGTTTTGCTAGTGTGAAATAAAAATCAGACTATTTTTTTTTGTCAGTGAAAACATGCAGGGTCTTGGTTTAAAGTAGGAATGTAACTTTTGCATAAGTATTTGTAATTTTAATATGAGAAATATGTTTTCATAAGGTCTTGTTCTCAAAGCTTGGTGAATAAGCACCTGAAAAATACACATTAAATATATCCAGGATTTGTTTTCCTCTTTGCATGTCTTCTATACGTGATTAATATAGAAATGATACACACTATTAACCTGGAAATTGTGCAGTGGAAGATAACCTCATGTTTCTTTTGCACGCTCTCAAGTGGGACAATTATGGGACCTCAGTCCCTTTTTTCATCACTTTCAATAAAGACAAAATTGCTTCCACCAGTGCAGGCTGGGTTTAAAAATAAAGAAAACCAACAAAAGATGCCAAAACCTGCAAGCGGTAAATTACCCTGTATTATTAATACTGTATAATTTTTTTTATTTTTTTTTTTTTTAGCTTGCAAATGTCCTAGAGATTGACTTATCTTTAGTAAAGGTATGTGTGTATAATGCATCTGTTGAACTTGATATGGAAAGTTCACTGTTCTGCCACCTGGTTTCACAAGGCAGTTGCTTATTATGTTTGTATGTGTCTCTTCAGAATGCTGTGTCCATGTATTGTCGGTTAGGCTTTGCTCATAAAAAAGGCCAAGTAATAAACCTGGATAATCTTCATCCATCGTGGAAGAATGTTCCTTCAGTAAACAGACTGAAGTAAGTGTCTTTGTTCTTTCACAAGGCTTATTTTTCCCATTGAAGAGAAAACTTAGAACCCAAATCTGATTGTAAAGCTATTGGTTGCTTTTTTTGACTTCTGCAACAACAAATCTCACTTGGCTTTCTAATCTGCATAAGATTGACAAGAATATTTGATCTTCTTTTTAATCTGAGGGTAAGGATTGGTAATTTAGCCTGTAAGTTCAATGTACTAATTTTGTTGCTGTTACTTAGTGCTGGATTTTTGATCTTTAAGTGCCTGTTTACTCACTTTTGAAGCAGACGGGTGTACATTTGCGTTAAGGTCCTCGGGCCAGAAATAACAGCTATTGCTGTGCTAGTACAGAGGCAATGTCTCTTGGCACTGCTGTCAGTCAATATGTCTTTAAAGTTTGCTTGCTTGCCATCAGGCACCATTGTAGTTCTGCAACTGACACTCTCGCATATACGTATATATATGTTAAATTCTGGGTAAGTGGTGTTAATACCAGTCAACAAAGGGTTCTACAAGATGTGGTGCCAAGTTGCATTAATTAAGAATTGTCAGGCACTTTTAGTTCCATATCTGTTAAGCCATTTAAAGTGACTGCTATGCCTGAGTTTTCTTTAATGCTAATTCAGACTGTGACAACAAAGTGGATTAGATTGTTTCAATTGGATGATTCTTCAGTGATGGTGGTTTGGTTTTTCAGATCTCTCTTTCAAAATCTGGTATTTTCAAATGCCCAAATAAACTTTTCTGCTGAAGCTAAAGGAGGACTCTGAGGGACATCAAGTTTGCTTGGTTTAGGGCTTAAAATTATTGAAAGGCATGTATCGGGTATGCCTGTGCACGGATTATTAGCTCTGATAGTCAGAGATACTTCTCTGGTGCTACAGTGACCGATAGATGTGGATTTTAATTCACATTAATAGGAGTACTTTGGACCCTCAAAAGATGCTGCTTTCATGGGACAGTGGGGAAAACAGAAGTCCTATACAGGAAGCTGGGTCATCAGCCACAGATACAGATACCAACAGTCAAGATGATCCAGGTTAGCACTAACAGTAAATTTTAATACTTCAGAATTGATTGTTTTTGTATTTCTAGAGTTCTATAGGCTGTAAAAGGGTCTAGAAAGAAGTAAAACACAGACTGTGTAGATACTTATTTCATATGGAATATACAGTGGGGGAGGTGGTGTCTACTTCTAGGTTTAAAATTATTTGGACAAAGAGCTTTTTCAGAAGGTGAGGCTGATCTGTATTGTTGATATCAATTAGCACACAGTTACCAACTTCTGAATGAAGTCAGTTGGTAGTTTAGTAATGATGAGGGAATTCTGTTCTTCTCAGGATGGCAATAACTAACTTTTTAAAATAGATTTGACTTGAAGATTTTATTTTTACAGACATTGATGATTTTCTTTGTTCTTTATTAGCTGAAACAGCCAGCGTGAGCAGCCTGAACCTGTCTAGTGGACACACAAAGCGTATTGCCTTCCTGTTTGATTCTACTCTCACTGCCTTTTTAATGATGGGAAATCTTTCACCAGTATGTCAAAATTGTTCAATGTATTATGCCAAGAATAAATCTGTAGAGTTTTAAAATACTTCGACTTCAATGTAATAGAGCTGTAATTATTTTTAAAAACTTCTGTATTGTTTATTTTTAAGAAATGTTTTTGCTTTATAAAACTTATACTTTGCTTTATAAAACTTACATTCTCAAAGAATTGAGGCAGTTTTTGTTTTGTTGTTCCAGAACTTGAAAAGTCATGCAGTGACTATGTTTGAAGTTGGGAAACTGTCAGATGAGAGTCTTGACAGCTTCCTGGTGGAGCTGGAAAAGGTAATCTGTTACATATTTGACCAAATGCTTTTTCAGCACTTGAGCTGTTAAAAGGGACCAAAACGCCCGGTATTATGATTGTGTAAAACTAGCAATACAATGGTAAGAACAAGGCCTTATTATGCCGAACCTAAATGGTTCTTATTCACAGCTTTTATGCCTCTAGTGACATTCAGGGACATGATGTGGTGAGTCTGGTGAGCAAAGTGAGTTCATGAACTACATTTGCCTGAGTCTGTCTGTACACACACCCCTGCATTAGGGCTTGTTCAAAGGGCATCGCTTTCTTGTTAGTAAGATGTTAATGTGCAGACTTTCAGAAATACCATTTTTGTAGGAAAATTTGACCATTATGTGCTGGAACGTTTAACTACCCACCTTTTAAAGATAATTCTAAAAGGACAGCCGTGGAATTATGTAGGATGAATGCTGTTAATTCCTGTATCATTTCATACCAGTCAGAATGATTTGACATTTAAGTCCTCTTAAGTAAAGACTGAGTTTTAGTTCTGATTTATAGAGGTTGTCTTTGTGTACTTTTTGACTGTTTGACTAGCATGGCCCAGACTTGCTTTCCATTTAATAGTTGCAGTCAATCACCTTTGCATATAAGATGCAGGGTTGCTACTCAATTGCAAAGCTTGAAAATTCTCGTTTGTTAACCTTTTCTTTTGTGTAATTGATGCTTGTGGAAACAGCCTGCCACTTGTATGTGTTTATTTTGTTTCTTGTTTAGGTTCAAAGCACAGGAGAAGGGGAAGCACAGCGGTACTTTGATCATGCACTTACACTGAGAAACACAATACTGTTTTTGCGGCATAATAAAGACCTAGGGGCACAAGCTGTACAGCCTGATCAACCAAATAACGGTACTGTGGACACTTTTGAAGAAATCCTTCTGAATTTGTTCACTTATTTGCCATGGACTCACCTTTCTGATTAAGCTGCTATTTCAGAAAGCAGTCTATATCGTACTTGTTTGAAAACATTTTGAAGCCAAAACATCGCTTTTTCATCATTGTTTGAGCCTGCATTACTGGGTTTGCCTGTTAAATGACAGATTTGGTTGCCAAAACTTGGACTTAACATCCAAAGCATGATGATGGCAAGACAAGATGAACTCGAGGAAGAGATTGGTTTCAAATCTTGTTCTTCTGAAGGCTGTAATAGAGAAGTCATTGCTTAGTCAGAGTTGTTCTGTCAAAGAAACATTTTTTTTTCAAGTCATGAAAGTATGTTCTTCTAATAGGGGTAGTTTTTTTTGTGTGTTTTTTTTTTTTAAATTTTACCTAACTTACTGAGTATCTCTCTGCTTATTTCCTGGGATCAGTTAGCTGGTGAGGAGCAAGTGTAGTTCTGTGCCAGACAACCGTGTATGAGTGGAATTGCTATAATTATGTACAAATTTATTAAAATTCACCCCAATACTTCAAAACTTAGTTGTGGAAAATATAATATTCATGGCTTAGCAGGGGAGAATGGAAGATCCCTCCCACCAGGGGAGGTTCAGGTTGGAGATGAGGAGAAATTTCTTCTCAGAAAGGGTGGTCGGACATTGGAACGCGTTGCCCAGGGAGATGGTGGAGTCACTGTCCCTGGGGATGTTTAAGGAAAGGTTGGATCTGGTACTGAAGGACATGGTTTAGTGGGTAATAGGTGGTGGGGGGACGGTTGGACCAAATGATCCTTGAGGTCTCTTCCAACCTTAATGATTCTATGATCTGAAATCATATTTTAGGTTGTATGTTGTTTCTCCTTAAGTGATAATTTAAGAATCTTACTTTTTCAACATAGGGTTTCCCTTGGACCTGTTACGCTGTGAGAGTCTGCTCGGCTTGGATCCAGCTACCTGCAGCAGAGTTCTCAACAAAAATTATACTCTGCTGGTTTCCATGGCACCACTCACCAATGAAATTCGACCTATTAGCAGCTGTACACCTCAGGTGAAAAAATGCTGGGGGTTTTCCTCTCAGAATCTATTAATATATTATTTTCTTAATAGCTTTGTTTTGGATACACCTCTTAGATGTCCTTTTAAAGTGACTCAATTACTAGCATGTAGAACAGTATTGCAGTTAATCTAAAAAAAAGTGTTTAGTGAAGAGAAACATGAATATTTGTTTATTAATTTATTAACAATTTATCTGTTCAAGTAGAGTCAATGCCAGTTACGTTGTTCTTGGATTTATGTTCATAGAAAATGCCTTTCTGTAAAGAGTTTTGCAAGACTGGACTAAGTACCTAGAATATCATCAGTAGCGGAGTAATACATTTGAACTCTTCTGCTGCAGAACTAGATTTACGTGTCTTTAAAACTGTTGATTCTTAAATAATACCTGTACATATAACAGGTGCAATACTAAGTTCTTCCTAACTTCTTCAACAATTTCTCTTCAGCATATTGGACCTGCGATACCAGAAGTCAGTTCAGTTTGGTTCAAACTGTATATTTACCATATAACTGGACAAGGCCCACCCTCTCTGTTGCTCTCTAAAGGAACACGTCTTCGAAAACTTCCAGACATTTTCCAGGTGGTGTATGCATGGATTTGTTCTCCCTCCTTTCTCCAAACGTTTCAAAGATATGCTGTACATTATTTAGGGATAACAGTTGAAGTCAGAGGTATAATTCATTGTAGATGATGTACCTTTTCTAGAATCAAGTTTTATGTAGCATCTTGGTTTTTCTTTCTCGATTCTGAAAAAGGAATGCTCCTTAGTGCTCTCTTCATGTCACAGTGTGACTCCAGTGTATTTGATGCCACCCCTTTCAATTTTAGTGTAAAATGTAGTACTGCAGTAATTGTAAATTTGTAAGCCCATCCCTAGAGTGCATTACAAAGACAAAGAACAACTACATTAAAACATAGAGACCTAGTATATTGTACTTTTTCCAGTATCATATAAGAAAGGACGTCTCTACGTACAGCTTTGCTTGGTTTAGAAGATGGCTAAAATGATAATTTCTAGTTTGTCCACTGTAGAAATCTGTGGTGGAGACTTTAAGTTCTAGGCTGTAATTCTCTCCGCAGTTTAAAAGGCAGAGTAATTTAATAAAGGGTTGCACAAGGTTGGACAAAAGGTCTTCCTAGCCCAGAAGCCTGTCCATTAGAACAGTATGGAGACATTCAGGTAGGCATGTGTATCCCTATCTTAGGTGTACCTACATCAGCAGTCATCTCATTTGTAGATGCATTTTCCATTCTTCCTGCTTCTTTCATGTGCACTTTCCCTTTCTGATTTCAAAGATTTTGTTGATACTTCTATTTCTAAGACTGACTTTAAGGTAACAGGATTAAGTGTTAAGTGAATCTAGGCAGACTGACCAGAGCAGAAGGCATTTTGTAAGGCCGTTGATGAACTTGATTCAAACCTTAGCCTGTCATTAGCTTAAACTACTGGTAAATGTATGGATTGTGCACTTTTACTAGTAAAAAGCATTCAGTGTGATAGTCTAGTAGTTTCTTAGGACACTGTCAAGACATTTCTAGAAATCTTACGGAGATGCAGGGGAATTCAATTGTGAAAAATGAGAAACTTGAGAATTACTTCCTAGTCCATGTTCTTGTCTTCCTGTCCCTCCCCCTTGGATAGGTATTTTGGGGGTTGATATATCTTTGTTCTCTTTTGACAGTGTTAGTTTATCTAGCTTATATTTTGCTTATAAATTTGTGGGATTATGTGCATCTCCTGTTTGCTAGGAGGCTGCTGCAATGGCCACATAGTTCTACAGGAATTGGTGACAGATACATCCTGCTGAAAATAGTGTCTTAACTTTGAGGTTGGCAAACTTCTGTCGTTACCAGGAATACGAACATAAGTGATCCTTGGTACGAAGTGTAACACTATAGCAGTTACCTGTGGTAACTTCCTAACTGTAGCAGTATGCTAATGTCGAACTCCAGTATTTCACTTTATGAGCTTGGATAGTCCATTACAACTGTAAATACTCTTAATTTCTCTCTTCTAGGGTTATGATCGCTTGCTAATAACATCTTGGGGTCACGACCCAGGAGTGGTTCCTACTTCAAATGTGCTCACAATGTTGAATGATGCTTTAACACATTCTGCTGTTCTAATTCAGGTACAGAGTGCTCTGTATAAAGGATGAAAACATGAAATTTTTGGAGATAAGCTGTTAAATCATAGAGATTAACAACATGGAGAGCTACATTTTTGTCAAGAGCTGGAAAAATACCTTTAACTTCTGTAGCCAGTGCTGCTGTGATTCAGTGGTGGTTAAAACATGGGTTTTGAACTGAATGCACACTATGTATGCCTTATTGTATTATGGACAGATATAATAGTTTTGCTAGCTAAAAATGAGTGTTGGAGATACAGTAAACTGGAATGAAGAGCCCACAAGCTTTTTAGGCAGTAGTGGTATAAGATATTTGGGAGTATGAACTATTATTCAAGAAATATACTTTTTCAGAGGGCTTGGTATTCAGCTCTTACAGTAAGTTATAGCAAAGCATGTTCTTTATCACAAACAGCAGAAATAGACTGGGTTTGTCTGTTTGGGAGACGTAAAATAGCTTCTTTGGTTCAGCTGAACTCTCAGAATTAATCATTCAAGTAAATGTGTTTCATATTGTTAGGAACATAAACTTACACATTCTTAAAGGCCCACTTGGGACAGCCTGGACTGCTCCAAAATGTTCTGTACTTAGGGGTGGAAACTCCATTTTGCTCTGGAAGTGCTCTGCGATTAGGAAAACTGTTTATAACTGGCAAGTGGAGAGAAAAATTGCTCCTCTTCAGTGAAGTTTAAATTCATTGCATTTACTCAACGTGCATTTTAAGGGGAAAGGTAGGGTGTTTTATTTAATTAGTTATTTCAGCTAAGCAAGAACTTTAACTTATAAAATATCTTCATCTGCTTATATGTTTCATCAGCTTGACTGGTAGTCCTTAAGAGCACAAGTAGGACTAAGCTAAGCTGATGAGTATATTTTTCTGTTCCTAATTTAATTTCTTAATGTTCAGGGGCACGGCATGCACGGAATGGGAGAAACAATGCACATACCTTTCCCATTTGATGAAGCTGAGCAGCAGGGAGGTAAGTGACTGTCTTTAATCTCTACCCCACAATATTTAATTTTCTTGCACGTTACCTTGTGCAGTAAGGTTGCAATAATCCTTTCAAGGTAAATTTTCTTGGACTTCTGAGTAAAGTTAGATGAGAAAATTGAAAGAATATTTAAATAGTCTCTTCTGAGCTTAGAGATGCTGTCTTCTCCTATCTTCTCTGTTTGGGTTAGAAGGTGTTTTTGGGTCTCGCTTTTCTCCTAGCACGGATGTAAAGAAGAAACTTTCACAAACGCCTCTGAATCTTTCTTTGTGCATACTTGTTTATTAACTGCATAAATAAATCTTCCATAGATTCTATTCAGTGTCTCTTAACTGTAAGACAGGTGAGGCCAAAACTGAACAAACTTACCTTGATTAGTAGTGCTAGGAACTATTTTGGAGGTGTTTTTCCCCAGGAAGAGCTTTGCTAGCAAAATCTTCTATTCCTTCAAAGTCTGCCTAACTCAACTGATTTTGAAAGGCAGAAATTAACATGTTCTGTAATACTCGTTGATGAATAGGACGTAAGCTTTGCGTAGCCTTCCAAACTCTGAGCTGTCATAAAACTATGAATTTCCAGATATGAAATCTAAAATTATTCAAGCCACCGTGTAGAAAAAGCTGGGCCAACTAGAAGCAAAGCTGACTTCCTAATTTAGTTTTGACTAGGTTCGAAATGAGTTACTTTTATATTGTCTCTCTCTGGGATGTCTGTTTTCTTCTGCCTTGATGCTAGGTGAAAAATCTTGAAGGCAGAATCTCCAAGTTCTAGCATGAACAACTCAATGTTGAAACTCCTTGTTAACCTCTAATACTGTATTCTAGTTCTTGAGAATTTCAGATATGTGGCATGTGTGTCTTATATTGAATTTTCCATAAAAGACTCTGGCACTGAAAGAGCTGGACATCTGATTCCTAGCTGAACCTTGCCATCTCTGCTGTCTGTATGTGTCTGTGTGTGAGAGAGCGATCATCTTCTGTTTGTACTGTTCTTTCTCCTTGGCTCTCTTACTGCGCTGTAAAATACCAGTGACTGCTTGGTGTGGGAAGACTGCTTCTGCTTCCTGGTCTAACAATGTGATCACTAAGCTGAAGTGTTACAAGAGAGAAAAATCCAGATTAAAAAATTTAGCCTGGTCTAGAGATGAACTCTGTGGTTATGGAGGAGACTTCTTGTAAAATAAGCTGGAATATGTGTTGTTTTCTACTAGACTTCTCTCGCGTGAACATGGGCATTCATACAGCTTTAAAAATACTGAGAAACAAAGTAGACTTGCAGCATTTTTGTGGCTATGTCACTATGTTGAATCCTTCAAGTCAGCATGCTAACAGAAAGCTGAGCGATGCTTCTGACGGAAGAGGTTAGTTACCAATAATTGTCTTTCGGCTCTGTTCCCGTAATTTTGCATACAATCCCTTTAGTAAAAGTGAACAAAGGATTACAATTTTTTGATTTGGAACTCTACAAAATACTATCTGACACAGATAGGAACCCATTTGGAGTGTAAATCTATTGGCAGTAGGCTTACTTCCTAATTCTTCTTTAACTAGCTCAGAAATAGCGAATGCGGACTGAAAAATCACAGGACTAGAACAGTCAACAGAAAAAAGAGAATAATTTCAAAGTATTAAAATTAAATTTTGTCATTTTTTGTAATGCTAGAACTTAATCTTTCGTAAGTGTGTTGAGGATCCCTAACTGACTCTTAGTCCTAAAATGAGTCGTGCCCTCTGTTTCTCCATATCCCTTTATCCAGTTTCATAGCTATATGGTCTTTGGGCAACGCTTGTGTCATGTTCGTTACATCGGACGGTAACTAAACTTACATTCATCTGCATGTTTATGTAAGAGTTACTTTACCTTTAGGAGAAGCTGAACTAGCGTCAGGATCTGATGTAAACGGGAGCACAGAGTCGTTTGAAATGGTGATAGAAGAAACCCCAATGGATTCTGCAGTCAAGCAAAGCCTTGAAGGTAAAAATCTTGACAAATGGTTTGTACTAAACATTTTCAGTCCGGTGAGATATCTTGGTTTTAAGGATCCGAACGCGTTGTTTGATTATTGTATGCAACAACAAATACAACGCTAACTGTTCTTCCTCCTTAAAACTCAGATTCCCTTAAAAGTGGTTCTGGGAACAATATTCTTGCTTTGTCTTTTCTTAAAATTTGGTTGTCTCTTGGTTTTTTTTTCTGCAGTACCCACAACAGAACTGGAGTGGGTTCCCCTGGAATTATGCTTTGGCATTCCACTCTTCAGCTCTGAGTTGAATCAGAAAGTCTGCAAAAAAATTGCCACTCATGGTTTATGTAGAAAAGAAAGGTGAGCTGTGATGTGTCAGCTACATGTTTAACAGGTTGCATGTGTTATGTCCAGAGCTCCCGCAAAACTGGCGCGTACGACTTGATGACTGTAGGAGCAGAACTGAGCTGTTTCATAGAGTACCTAATTCTAGTGTGTAAGGTGGTCGTTTTTTGGCTTGTAGATACCAGCTATAATGTATAATCTAGTAATCTTCAGCTGTGGTAAGATTAAGATTAGGCTTTTCTGTAGTTTCTGCAAAGAAAATTAATTCTTCATAGTAAACTGTCTATGAACAGATCAGGAAAAAGTGAATTTGGGTGCCTTCCTACTCATTTCCTGTTCCTAGCCTAGCACAGGCTTTTTTCCCTCCTCCTAATCCCCCTACCCCCCCATCCCTGTTTCAGGGAAACGTACTGGTAACGCTTTGATGTAAAATGTGTTTAGCGCTCATGGAAATTTTCTTTACTCCTGGTGTCTTACTTGCAAAGTTTAGTCATGGCTTATGATCAAGCTGTCTTCTGATTTTTTTACTGTAGCTTTTCTTTAAGAAAGATTACTCTTTCAACAATGGGATTTGGGGGTTGCTGGGTGTTTGGTTTTTTTTATTAATTCTTTTCCTAGGGCATGGTTCTGGAGACCAAAAATAAGGCTGCTTGAAAACATGGCTTAAGGATTTTATTACACTAGTTGACCTGCTTTTTAACAGCGTGCCACTAAGCTGCTTCTTAAAAGTCACGTTACCAGTCTGTCCTAGATAAGAATGAGACATAGTAAAGTCAAACATATTTATCTTTTATGTAAAATAGCATTTTTAGTTGCAATAGTGTAAGTGATAGGGAGAATAGCATTTAGCTGACTAGACTCAAGAGCGGATGAGGTGAGTTGAGCACCTCTTCAGTGCTGACAATATTATCAAGCTTTCTGTGTGAAAGCTTTTCTTTGTCATGTGATGCTAGGAACTACTAGATTGTGAGCAAATTACTATGGTGCTACTTTACTAGTAAAAAAATTGTGCACCTTGAACATAACTGCTTCTCTCTTGTTTTTGACAGCCTTCAAAAACTCTTACATTCCAGTAGAAAGCTGTCTCTTCAGGTCCTTAATTTTGTTCATTCATTCCAGGTAAGGAGCAATAATCCAGTTGTAAATCATTCTGTGTGGTCTGTTATGCCTTTTTGCCCTCCCTTCTTGCCATTCGTGAGTGTATGGAAACAGACATGGTCTGGATTATTTGCATTTTTATTAAATGGTAGCTGTATTATGAACACTGTCAACCTCAAATTCTACTGGTAGCAAAAAGTGAGTGCTTCCATATCCCTTTTGTAGCCTTATTAAATACTTGTCTCCTAATTTCTGTGGTTGCATCTTGTGTGTAATTAGTTTCATGGTGTTTTTTATGGGACTTGCATGGCAAAATTGTTCTTCATTCCTGTTGTAACACAGTCTACTCCGGTTACTTGGTTGTTTCTTAGATAGGTTAGGGAGACTTTCTGCAAACCATGGATATGGTAATGTTTTGAGATGTTTTTATCAGCATTTCGAGTCAACTGTGTTCCCTTAGAAAAAGGTAAAATACGTTAACATTAATTTCATACCAGTTACTTTTTGCACTATGTCCTAAGATCCTCTAGAACTTGGTGTTGAATGAGCATAAGTATGTAAAACTGCATTTATTTTGGGAGGACTTTTTTTTAAGAGCGTAGATGGAGAATAGGAATCTTGTGTAGCAAGCAGTGAGGAATGCTAGGTCTGCAGCCTGCTATAATTCTGCATGGAAGTGTATGCTAGCAAGGCATGTCCACGTGGAACATGGAATCTGCTTAGCTGCTTATGTCTTGTGATAATTCTCCCTAAAATTCTGTCTTTTCAGTAAAGTAAGGAACTTGCAGATTACTTAAACAGGTAGTGTAACGGATGGTGTGATCCTGAAACTGGTCCCTCATGGGAACGTTGGTGATTCCCAGTAGGTTAGAAACCTTGAAACCATCTGTCAAACTGTCTCAAGTTACTCCTGCTGTACTCTTAGATGCTATCTCTGAGATACAGATCATCATCAAAAAAAGTGTATAGAGAAAAAAAAAATTTAAGCTGAGAAAACCAAACTCCTGGGAAATAAAACTGCTTAAAAGATGATGAAGTGAGTGCTTCCAAATACATGCATAGCTATTAGCACAGTATGGCATAAATAGCAGTACAGTAGCTGTCCTGAAGATTCTATAGCTTTACTTCCTGCTAGGCCTTTCTTTCGATTTGAAGCCTCAGCCTTCCCTGAGGGTTTCTTGGAAGCCAAATTATGCATTTGCAGATGCAGCTGAGGCAACTGTGTGCTTATTTCCTGCTTCCTTTTGCTTATTCTGCTTTTACTTCCATAATGATTTGGTATTTGTTGGATTAAAGTAACACACTTTCAAAACACTAATTGTATTTGCAGATTAGATTAGCCTGTCATATTCTGCCTGTTAAATCCTTCAGTGTTTGTCTTGTTTTTAAGACGCTATTTGTTCTTCCTTTTGCTTTTAGGAAGGTATTGCAACACTGGATCAGCTCCATGATGCTGGTTCTTCAAGTTCACTTTCGCAGCCTATCTCTGCGGATATGGGTGTTCCGCTTCCTGCCAAGAACCTCATGTTCAAAGAAGGTGTATTATCGGAATGGAACGGATGGTCCCCGTGCTCAGTTTTTTTCAACCACACCTAAGGAACAGGTCAAATAGGGATTCTCATGCATTGATCACTAAAGGCCTTTCTTCTATTATGGTTAATTCCTAGTGCCAACCACTAAGAAGTGTACCGCTGCTGCAGCATAACCCATGTAAAAGTAGTGTTACAAAAACGTGTTGTGTTGCAGTATTGGGGAAATGCTTAAACCGTCTAGAACTTGTTACTCATTACTGCATATCTTGCTGCAACAGAGAGCTTTTTAGCTGTCAGCACTATTTTTATCTTGAGACAATCTTTCTTTTATAACTAAACACACCCTTTCTAGGCTTTCTGATGATTGTGAAATTTCTATGCTGTCACCACAAAATTGCAATAGTAGTTTTCTATGTTCTTTACTCAGACATAAATTCTGTTTAGTTTTGTACTGTATTACTGAAAATCTTTCTGTATAAAGGTAAGAGATTTGGCTCTTCCTCTGAAAGCTCAGTGACAACAACTGTTTAAAAAAAAAAGTATCATGGTGATATGGGGCATTAAGAATTGTTGAATTCTGTAGCTCAGCTTAACACTGAGGCCTTGACAAATCAGTACAGTGGAAAAAGATTTGATGCTTACAGGAGGCTTAGTGCAGACTTGAAGGCCTGCGGATTACTTAAGGCCACTTGGAAGACGAGTGATGAAGTTTCATCTCCGGCAGAATTTGATGGAGGTGCAGAATCATGGAAGGGCTGAAGTGGTTCGCTCTGTTCATGGGATTCTTCATGATAATGGATTCATCTTGCTCTTTGTATGAAACCAGGAGTGTCTGAGACTTGGTCACGCTGGGAGTTAGTCCATCGTTGTCTGAAGCTGGTGACGCTTGCT
Organism: Psophia crepitans; assembly: GCA_013399095.1. Classification (NCBI taxonomy): domain Eukaryota; kingdom Metazoa; phylum Chordata; class Aves; order Gruiformes; family Psophiidae; genus Psophia; species Psophia crepitans. Next base: position 58,094 of record VWZZ01001520.1, read on the forward strand.
GTGGGAAAACTCCTGATGTCGTAAGTTGAGTTTAAGGTAGATAACTAGAGCTGTCCTGTTGATTAACATTTGAAAGAACAGAGTGCTTAATTTTTCACATGATGGTCATTAGCAGAGAAAGATGACAGCAGAGGATGTGAAGGCAAAGACTTCTCTGCATCTGTTTTCCTTGAACCATTAGCTGCTGATTATGAGAAACATTAATGGTCAGCCATTTCATCTAAAATAATGTTTTGGCTCTTTATATAGGGGATGATTTTACGTAGCATGATTTCACCATGTTTATATTAGGCATTGACAGCTTTTCGCCAGCTTAAAAAAAAGTCTGTCCCGTTTTAGGGCATGAGGACAAAGAAGAGATGTAAAACGTTAAGACTTAACCCAGATGTCTAAAGTACTCTGCCAACTCTTATTTGCTGGAACTGCCTTGTTTTAAATAGTCATAATTAAAAATGAGACTTAATCATCCTGTCATTACTAGCCTACAATATGTAATGGACCAAGAATCTTGGCATAGATCATGCTGGACAATAGGAAGGAGAAAAATGGCAACACTTGGGATTGTATTCTATTCTGTATGACTCTAAGAAAAAACATGGCAGAAGTTTGAAAAGGACAGACATGACAGGATAATGCAGTGGCTTCAGTTATAACTGTGAAAGTTCCATTCTTCTTTTTCCCTTTTCTTTATATACATTCCTAAAGTGCAAGTATGGGACTTGTGCTCTAAGAAACTGGAGTACTTTGGTTTGCTCAGTGCTGCTTTCTCACATCGGTTTTGGTTTGGTATTTTACCAACAGCAGCTGAGTTTAGTATTCTGTGTATATTACAGAGCTAGATTATATAGATAATGTTGACATTTATGCTACAGTGACTTTTGTACTGGATGTGCATCCTCCCCATAGCGGTTTTTTAAGTTGCCTTATTTCATTCAAAACAAATTAAAAAGGAATTGGATGTCAATCTGCTAGAAATGGCAGAGGAAACATTTCCTGTGAGAATGGTTATGTGGAGATTAAGCCAATATCTAGCACTGTAGAGGAACTAAGCAGCAGGTGATGGCTTACACTTTCAGTACTGTAGATGTTACTTTAAGTGCTACAGTGAGCTGTAGTAGATGAGCTAGTTTGGCGTATCAAATTTTGCCATGCACTGTCTATACTAGTAAGTAAAGTGATGATAGTGCAAATTGTATGGAAGTTTGAAAATGGATGAAAATGTGTTGTTCTCACTGCGTATGCTTCAGTGTTACTAAGTGAAGGATACCCTTTGTTATTAGTTGTCTAAAGTAAAGTTTCTAAATAAGAGTAGCCTGCTCTTCAGAGTTGTTAATACCCGTGAAAACTACAGTTAATGGTGAGAATTCCAGATACCTTCCAGTTTTTTTAGAACTCAAGCCACTCTAATTTAGGTGCTTCAACACTAGTTCGGGAGCTTAAATGTTCAAGTCTGCATATCTGAAGTTTACTGAATAGATTGCAACCAAAGAAGTCCGTAAAATACCTGAAACTCTAGTACAGCTCCAGTGCTTGGGATGGCCCAGAGGCTTTACTCAAAGTATGTCACTTTTGTTTTAAATGTGGTGTAAAAAAATAAGATCTCAAAGATCTTCATACCAAAAGAATATTTTATATTGTATTGCAAATAAAGACAACTTACATCAATTTCTTTTCTTCAGGTAGTTTTATTGACAGTGGGGAAAATCATATGCATTACACATCGTAAAGCTGTTTTAAGTTTTCGTCTTCAGCAAGATTTTTAGCTTGCAGAAGAGGGGTTGGCTTTGTGCTCTGGCACAACCCAAGTAGTATTCTGTCTAGATGGATACACCTGAAGATGTTCAGGAGCCAGCAAGAAACTGTGTTATGTTTGTTTTTAGGTTTTTTGATGATGACTTAGTATTTCACAGTTTGTTTTTTCTTTTCCCTCATTGTTCTCAAATTTTCCTTTATTTTCTTGTTCAGTGTTCCAAATGGTTTGTATTTTGAAGGTTTTAAAGTACGATTGTAACAGAATACAGTCGAGCTCTCCAAGTGTGACATTGTTAATATTATACGTTGAATTGTACAAAGTCTGTGTTCAATTAAATTATTGGCACATGTAACAAATGTTTACAAATAAACTGTGGTGTAGGTCAAACCATGTGCAGAATCCTTCACATGCAGTAGTCCTCTTCTTGGGCACAGCACTAAAGCGTTCCTCTGTTTCTGTAGTGCTCAAGACTACCAAGTGTCATCAAAGCATCTTTTTTCCATATGCGTGCAGTTCTGCAGCGTTGTGGTTTTATCAGTGGAAACCCTTTATTTTAGTGTAGTCTCTTCCATACTGTTTGCTTAACGTCTAAGGAGAAGAGAAAGTACAAGAGGATGGTGAGTCCTTCAGCTGCAGTCTAAACCTGTAGTGTTTGATACAGGGTGTTTGAAGGCACTTGTGCATGTGGTATCTTATCCATTTTCTTTGATTAAAAACATTTCTGACTGGGAACTTGGAAGAAATGAGACCAAATTGTCACTTGTTTTTTTCTTTAAAGTAATCCAGGCCCAGGATTCATCGTAGCAGTATAACTGCTGAGAGTCTGACTATTTGATTACAATATAAAAAAAAAAATAAATACAGACTTAGATGGTGAAAGAAACCTAATAACCTCCTCCTTGGCTTTAATACTTCCTTTATCCTGTCTCAGATCTTCTTGAGAATGTGTGTGTAACAACCATTTTTGGTTTGTTTTTTTTTCCTCACCCCAAGGCCTTTTGTTGCACTGGAATACTGCAAATGCATGCCTCTGGCTTTGTCGTCATGATAGAACTCAAGGCTTCTTTTGGACCATAGATGAAATGTGTCTGGTTTTATTGTTCAGTTGATATTAATCCTCGCCTTCATCCCCTGAACAAAGCCAAGCTTTTTAATGCTTCTTGAAGAGGACTTTGGGTGACTGATAGCAAGATCACTTGCTTAGGAACTAGAACTACAAGGTACAAGATGCCTTTTGCAGATGAGCCTTCTGGTGAGCTGGGACTGGGCAAGCTTTAGGAATTGAGCTGGGCTTGGAGACAAAGTGTGTCTGGGGCTGCAACGAGGTACTCGGCTCAGGGTTTCATCTTGATCATGCGAAGCTGAATGATGTTGCACAATGCGCTCGGGTCATGCCAACTCGAATTGCTTCTTCAGTAACGCAGGCGTTAGGGATGCAGGTAGCTATGGTATCCTTGATTCTTCATTCGGTGATTCTGCACAGCTTCACAAAAGTGAATCGGAAGCATTGCAATGTGATGGGAAGACGGAGGCATTTGTTTATGACAGCTTTAATGAATAATGATGTTGGATTCCTGCAAATTAATGGAGACAGAATTTGTTGAATTGTCGTCTGTCCTGGTTTTGGCTGGGAAAGAGTTAATATTCTTCCTAGCAGCTGGTGTAGCGCTGTGTTTTGGATTTAGGATGAGAATAATGCTGATAACACACTGATGTTGTAGTTGTTGCCAAGCAGTCAAGGACTTCTCAGCTTCTCATCCTGCCCTGCCAAGGAGAAGGCCGGGGGTGCACAAGGGCCTGGGAGGGGACACAGCCAGGACAGCTGACCCAGCTGGCCAAGGGGATATTCCATACCATAGGACATCATGCTCAGCAGATAACTGGGGGAGTTGACTGGGGAGTGCTGTGGCTCAGGAACTAGCTGAGCATCAGTCAGTGGGTGGTGAGCAATAGTGCTGTCGTCGTTTGTGTTGTATATTTTTATCACTATTTTTCTCTTCCTTTTCCGTCCTATGAAACTGTTTTTATCTCAACCCATAAGTTCCTAAGTGTTTTTTCTGTTTTCTCCCCCATCCCACTGTGGGGGGGTGAGCAAACAGCTGTGTGGTTGTGTTAGCTGCCTGCTGCGTTGAAACAACACTGTCTCTCTTCACCATTGATTTATGTCCTGTATGTCAAAGCTTCCCCTCTCTATCCTTTGCCTCCCCCCACGCCCCACCAACTCAACCCTGATTTTTCTATGTCCAAGGAGAGCTGTGAGAGACGTTGGGGATTTTTTGTTGTGGATTTTTTTTTTTTTTTAATTAAGAGAGTCAAGGACTGGAGCAGGCTGCCCAGAGGTGGTGTGAAGCCTCAGTCCTTGAAGGTCTTCAAAAACAGACTGTATAAAGCTCCGAGCAATTTCATCTGATCTTGTGGCTGAACTTGCTCTGAGTGCAAGGTCCTCAGAAGGACCTGAGATCCTTTTCAACTTCAACTGTTCTGTACTTCTGCTTATAAAATACAGTAAGTGATTTTATACCCATGTTTTTAAGTAGGGTGGGGTGAATGCTGGACAAAATTAAAAATGGTGGGTTTGGAAAGCACTAGTGCAGCAGAACATAGAGCCGGTCATACAGCACTGTATAGGTCACTGCTGCTAACTACCAGCATTAGACCAGCTTTATGAATGAGCTGCTTGTGGAGCCAAACGAATCAGTGGCAAGAAAATTTAATGGTGAGAAGAGTGGGACTAGAGCCCAGGGCAGCAGTGAAGTTGGTAACTTTAAAGTAGCATTTTCCACTTTACAGGGGCGATAAGTTTGGGTTAATGCTTAGACACCATTTAATTTAGAGTTAAATGCACTGCATTGCTTTGCTGACATCCGGACCTTTGAAGAAGAGCCGGAAGACTGATAAAAAGGAAAAATCCTGCCCCAGAAGGCACCAAGAGCTGGGTGATTGCCAAGAAGCCTGAAGTCAACAAACATCTGTGGTAACTGGGGAGAGGTAAAAGTGGCTGGGGGAGTTTGTGACCACTGATTCAATTAGACGACTATGCAAATTGCCCCCCACACCCTCAAGGAGTGTGCATGCTAATTTAAATATGTTTAATAGCAGATGATGTGGTAATTACTAACCAATTGGTGTCAAAATAGGTGGGTTTTTCTAATCCTGTAACAAGGTAAATATGTTGTTTCTGTGTGGTGCACCAGCTTTGTGGAATGACCACCTAGCACCCATCTCTGAGCAGACATGAAATAAATGTCTCTGTGTGTGGCGTACTGGACACTGAGTAAATGATCCCACTTTTGGGACAGCAAAGTGCTGAGGACTGAGACCTTGGAGGAAGAGAGGGCGGATGGACATGGGGGTGGTGCTGCTGAGAATGGTAGCAAGGAGGCATGTGGCCGCAGCAGCTTGGAAGTTGTTGATGTGCTTCCAGCTTCTGTCTTACCTGCTGGGTCCAGTGTGGGGGGAGGCATTGGACCAGGCTCCCCAGGGAGTGGTGGAGTCACTGTCCCTGGAGGTGTTCAGAAAGCATGTAGACGTGGCACTTTGGGACATGGTTTAATAGACATGGTGGTGGTGGGTTGACAGTTGGACTCAATGATTTTAGAGGTCTTTTCCAACCTTAAAAATTCTATGATTCTATGAATTTACTGCTTTCCTCCCCTAGCAGCACTGAATGGCTCCTGTGGCCTCAAGCTCTGGGTGTGAGGTTTGCTGCTGAGGAACCCCCAGCACTGCTTCAGCTGTGGCTGTCCAGCAGCAGTGAGTTTTCACTTGTGGCTCTGTTACCTAGGTCAATACAGGAAGGGGTTTTGTCCATTACTGGGCAACTAACCTGATTTCCTAACCTCAGAGGTGGCTGCTCTTGTATGGATTCTTCTGTTCTAGTGTGTTTGGGGTTTTTGGTTGTTTTTTTTTTTTTTTTTCCATGTGAAAGAGGGAAATAGTAATGAGCTGGCTGAATCCCTTATTTCTAGGTGTGATGTGCCTGTAGGAAACAGCCCAGCTGAAAAAAACCGCTGTGAGAAACTGTTAAGAGATCTGTTGTAAGGCTTTCATAGGTTGTTCTGTTGTGTCTTCTGAACTCCCTCTGTGTTGTAGGAATCAATGATAACATCACTTGAGAACAGTGGTTTCTGTGTCTTGTTGTCTTTCAGCCATTTTGTCTGTAAATGATGATGATTTCATTTTTCTATGGTTTTATCGTTATTTGACTTGAACTTGTGTTTTCTGGGCTGTAGCTTTTGCTTGCTTTCATAGAATCATTAAGGTTGGAAGAGACCTCCAGGATCATCTAGTCCAACCGTCGTCCCCCCCCTATTACCCACTAAACCACGTCCCTAGGTACCACATCCAACCTTTCCTTAAACACCCCTAGGGATGGTGACTCCAGCACCTCCCTGGGTGACAGACAGGAATGTCTATAGACAGAAGAGCTATCATGTTTCCTGTGATGCTTGTTTTCTTCTCAGTTTTGTTTCCTGAGGGTTTTTGCACCGCACCCTCAGCTTTTTACCTGCGGCTGCCCTACGTGTCCCTCTTGGACACTTTACAGTGTGCTTTTTGCACACGTGCAAAATCTAACCTTGACTCTCTGCTCATGTCTTTCCTGTTATTAATAATGTTTACGTGGCTTTTTTTCTTGTTGAAAGCCTTTGGCAAGCTCAAAACTTTCTTTCATTGGGGTTATTGCATAAAGTCCCATATGGGGGCGGGGGCGTCGACACCTCCGTTATTCTGTTGCCCATCACAGTGCATGCAGGTTTTTGCCCTAGCTGTGAGCCTGCCGCTTACGCCCTGTGTTTGAAGGGCAGCAGTGCACACACCGATAGCTCTAAATTTCTGTGAGTTATCTGGGCCAAGAAGCTGCTGAATTCAGACACGGGTTCCGACTGAGCGATTTGGATTGGCAGGACGCTGTTTTGTTGTTTCTTCCATTTATAATTATGCTTCTTCAAAAGCTGCAGGACAGTGGAGTCCCTGGTCCTGAGAAGAGAGAGATTCAGAAGCAGTAGGAAGAATTAAGTCACTCATCAGGAATAAAATGTTCCATGTGAGGTCAATGCTAAACTTGCAGTGATTTGTCAGCTGTTCTGTATCGTGCCTGGCCTGTGACACACACGGCATGTGTATGTGCCATGGGGTTTAGTGAGCCCTGGCCCAGCGTTACTGACCGTAGAGAGTCATGATAGAAGAAATACGTTAACTGGGGAGCAGAAATGGAAGATGAAAAGAAGGTAATGATGAAAAGGGGGAAGGAATAATGGTCTAGGAAAAGTCCTGGGAGAAGAGGGAAAGTGTCTCCAACTTGTTATATCCTAGAGCTCGCTCTATTACAGAATAGAGAAAGGAAATGAACCTCTTCATTACAAGTCTTAAGGGACCATTCCTACCCCAAAAAATCTGGGAAAGAAGTTGGACACAGAAATGAGAGGTGGCGAGCGTGTTAGTAGGGAGTAGAAAAAAGAATTGGGAAAGTACTCTCAGGGTTTATTTTTCCAGCACTCTGAACTCCTTCAAACAATCAACGTGAATTGGCCTGGATGGCATTTTCACTCAATGTATTAAAACAAAAAACAAAACACATTTTGAAAATGAGTGATGAAGTATTATTCCAATGATTTTTTAAAAAATGAAATCAGATCAAGTAGCTGCCATGTTCTGAAATCATACGCTTGATGAACAGGGTGGTACAGTGTGAGCGATGCAGTAGGACTTAACCAGGTTGAGGTAAGCTGCCCTGTAGGTGTCAGCACCTCTCTTCTTGTTGGCTTCCAGCAAGAGGCAGCATCAGGAAAAAACAGTGGATTTGGGTTGTGTGTGGTGTTTTGTTTTGGGGTTTTTTTTGTTTGTTTTTGTTGTTGTTAAAAATGTTCTTGAAGTGGATGTTCTTGCTAGTGAACATTACTGAATGAAGGTAATTTTATGTAATTAACAGACGGAGGTCTGAAAGAGGTTGCAGAAAAACAGACTTGGTTAAAATGTTACTTGTAGAATATCATCTAGCTGGTTATAAAACTGTGTAAATAATAGGACTAAGCCTTTGGCTAACATTGATACCACAAATGACATACATAAGTTGTAATGCAACTTGTTGGTTCCATAAGCATTACCGTATATGATGACATCTCCTAGGTTATGCATTCGCTCCAACTTAGCCAAGTTCTGGCTTTTGAAGCAGAGCCAGGAATCTGTGAAAGAGGGATGGGGCACAGGACTTTGTTACTCCTTATGTGCAACTGGCTCACACTCTGTCTGTCTGTTGTAAACCAAACGAGGGCAGGCTTACTCTAACTCAGCTTTCCTGGAGGACTCAAGACCAGCTCTGGAAAGGTGATTCAGCACTGAGTAAGTGTGTGGGTCTCAAGTGTCTGGGGAACCTGGGTCTGAGGCACCTTGGAAACAGAAGGAGGAACATAGTTTTAGCTCAGTGCTCTTTTTACATAAGATGTTTTGAGAATTGTGATTGGGAGGATGCAAGAGTGAATTTGAAACATCTTTGTTAGTGCATAGGTAGAAAATTGTCATGAAGCATCTTCTTTCTCAGGCCTGGTTACTCCCTCAGGTGCCTTGCAAGACTGACAGTGCTAGCATAGCCATTTGATTGAGAAATAGCTTTGGGATTTGAATTCTGTAGACTTCTGAAATTCAGTTTTGTAGCATCCTGTGCTCTTCTTGCTCTGCGCTGATCCTGGCTAACAATTTGTCTAAGCTTTCTCTGTATTTCTGACCTTGTGAATTACTGGAGAGAGCTCTTTTCCTTGGCACTTGCTTCCAAGGCAGTCTGATAAAGTATTATTAGCTGAATTTCCATATGGCAGTTTCTGAAGTATTAGTTTCTTTGGTTAACAAATCTGATTATGTTGGCTCATATTCTTTATTGGACCAACATTTCTTGCCTTCTTCCTAGAGAGCTGATTATGCAGGGTATGTCCTGAGGGGACTGGATGGATGTCAGTGACAAAACTGGAGACTTGTCCATGGTAACACACATGTGACAATATTTCAGAAAGGGGAAGGAGGTACTGCATTTTCTTCTCTACTCTTGAGCAGCCGCATCTCAAATTCATTATTAAACAGATGGCAGGATCTATAATGGAACTGCTCTGTATGTTTGCCCTCAGGCTAGCTGTACAGGAGGTGAAGGTGCCATGGGGTATGAGTGTAACAAAACAAAATAGAGCCAGTTCCTCTGGACAAGGAGATTATCTTTTGACTTAAATTCATTATTTCCATGCATGAAGTCATCTATGCCAAGCCTGCAAACTGAGTTGATGGAGCCAGCAGCTCCTGGGGACATCGCTCGGCATGTTCCAAGCGAGGTGAGATGTGCACAGGCAGCCTGCCCGGTGCAAAGCCAGCAGCAGCGCCGAGCTTGGCCTTGGGTACAAAATGCACCCACGAGGCTGCATAAATACACGGGGTGCCTGAGTCTACCTCTGCTTATGGAACCCGGTGGAAGGCTGAAGTGGGAGAGACCCAGGTCTATCAGCTTGTGCCAAAGATGATGCCCGAGTGAAGTTACGCACAGACACCTCCTCTGCACGCGCTGTGTAAACCTGCGCTTTGGACCGGCAAAATGCAGGAAGAAGGGAACAGGTTACCAAAAGGCTGCCAACAAATGTTTTGTGATTATTTTTATTTTTTTTTTAACACTTATTGAAACTGTTTGGAAAGTTTTTTATAAGCAGCACTGGGTAGAAAGCATTGGTTTGCTGGAAGGGAACTTCATGGGCCTGAGGTGCCTGTATGTGTGCGATGGACCCTTTTTTTCCTGCAGCGGAGAGACATCTTTGCAGGATATTCCACCCCTGCTCTGGACCAGGTGTGCCATGACTCTGCAGTGGTATGGTCTTTGTCGGAACTAGTATAATTAATATAAATAGCTGCATATTATGGAAAGAAACTCTCTGTAGCCTGCAATCAGAAAACAAAAATAATCGACATCCCATGTAGAAGAATTCTTGCTCAGAGATGAGCAGAACAGATTCTACATTTATTAAGGAAAAAGCCTAGATAATGCTTTCTTAGGATGCAGAAAAAAACCATTACTTTTTATATAAACCAATTTTTAACTCCCAGCCAGTGGTACCACTGTCCTGCTGATACTGGAAAAGCACCAATTGCTGCCTGACAGGGTTTTAATAGGATGCAAACAGCAGGCAGGGTTTCTCCAGTCCAACAGAGAGCAGTCTTGCATTTAAAAAATTAGACTAATCTATCGTAGAGCAGTGCTGTTGTGCCTGCTTCTCCTACGTTAGGAGGACAGCAGCTACCTAGAAGCTCTTGATCTTTGAAAAACAAAAGAACATTTTTCTAAACAGTCCCTTTCCCTCCTATCCCTGACTGAATCTCCATCTGCAGAGAGCGGATGAGCTTGTTGTGAAGGTGTTATGTTTCTGCCTGCAGCTCCTGGCTTTGACCTCTTGCTCTTACTTTGTCTTTGTAAGTGCTACAGTGCAGAAGTGGCTGCTTGCTGTGTGCCAGTGATGCCTGCAGTGGTGGTCTTCAGCTGTCCACTGAGGACCCCGGGAGGTATCAGCGTGATGTGCCTGGCAGCCTGCGAGCCGCATCCCTACTGGGGCAATTGTCTTTTCTCAGAGATGATGGTTTGTACTGTCCAAACAGCCCAGCTGCCAACCTCTGCACGTGCTGGCTTGCCATCCATGTGCATACATCCACAGAGAGTGGTGGTGAATGGAGTGAAATCCAACTGGTGACCGGTTGTGAGTGGTGATCCCCAGGGGTCAGTGTTGGGGTCCATCCTCTTCAACACCTTTGTTGATGATTTGGATGAGGGAATTGAGTGCACACTCAGTCAGTTTGCAGACGACACCAAGCTGGGGGGAAGTGTCGATCTGCCGGAGGGTAGGATGGCTCT
>VWZZ01001520.1:69333-125986 GCA_013399095.1 Psophia crepitans
GTTGGACTGGATCCTTGAGGTCTCTTCCAACCTCAATGATTCTGTGATCCCCAGGGCAAAGACCATCGCTCTCTTTGCTCTTAAAAGGGATCTCCCGACCACTTCAGCAGTGCAGCCCAAGAAGACATCCCCAAAAGCAGAGTTTCATCCCTGTGTCCAACCCCTTTGGGCCATCCCATGTTAGGAAAACATTTGTAGACATTTTGTTGCTCTCACTGTGGAGTGGGTTGTTGCAAACCCAAGCTGGTGGTATGGCGTGATGGATTATTTTATTTGTAGACATTTGTCCCCTGGGCTCTGGGTTATGCTTTGTTTTTTTTCTGGGCTGTAACTGTCAGATGAACATCCAGATAATGTTTTGTTGGAGGAGGGAAGGAGAGAGCGGAAGCAATAATTCTCAATGTGCAGGTCTTATTAGAGCTTAAGAAAAAAAAGAAAGCCTTAAGAATTGTTGATGCTCTTTAGATGTCCATTTGAGTAGAGAAGAGCTTGGGTGGATTTCTTAAAATATTTAGATAAGTTTAGTTTGATTAAACACTGTGTGGTCTGCCACTGAAGAAAGTTGGCGTGACAGAAATAATCTCCCTTTCTCAGGTCAATTCGCCTGCGCCGAGATCAGTTCGCAGTGCTGGTGAGATGGTTCAAGGAAGCAGTCTGACACTGGGGTACCTCTGGGCTCTTAGCAGGGCTGCGGTGGAAGAGGAGCAGAAACAGATGGTAGCACACAACCGAGGGGACTCACTGGAATTTTGTTGCTGTTGCTGCTGCATTTCCATGGGCCAGGATTGCTTTTGCACATCTTTCCACTCCATTTCCTCCTGTTCTGCTCTCAAACCCCTGACTTGCTCTGTGTTGCTATTGCAGCATATAACAGCTCTTTGGAAAGGGTTTTTCCCCGTGACAGCGCCACAATGCATCTGTCAGCCGAGACTCCTGCCTGTGCCTTGCTGCAGACTCCCCCTTCCCACTCACAATGGCAAGGTAAGCCAGAGCAGAAGAGATGGAGATGAAATGCATCTCAAACTGCTCCTGAACATCTCAGAGTCCCATCACCTCAGATGGCTTCAGAAAGGCCTGTGCAGGGACCTGGAGCTGGGAAGAGACAAGCCGGGCCACTGGGCAGCCACGGCCACTGGGTGTTTAATAACCAGCAGAGAGGACTGATAGAGCTGTAGTGTCTCTGTAAGAAGAAAGGGTTTCTCCTGAAGGGATGCACTGATAACTGAGGCTTTCAGAGCTGCAAAGCCGTATGCAGCCATTGCATTTGGAAGGATTGCCTCATGCATGAGAAAAATGGAAACTGATGTTGGCAGAAGCCGTGTGAAGTGTTGGAAGACATGGAGGGTTACGTGTGGGGAAAAACTGCAGCAAGCTTTTTTTTTTTAACACTGTGGGCTTCTTTTAACTGTTACGTTGTATTTGTGCCACTGAAATAAACCTTTTCAATCATTATCACTGTAAAGTTTAATTTCTCTAGAGCAGGGAATTTAATGGCATCTTGGGAAGAGTTTAGCTACTCTTCAAAGCAGTCTTGTTCTGGAATAGGGTTATTTTCAGTCTGGGATTAGGTGCCCCCACGGGGGAGTTAGACTGGCATACCTGCGCTGCATGATCACTCTGCTGGAGTATTGCTTGCTCCTTCCTTTGCCCTCATGTGGTCTTACAGGTTTCATCTGCTTAAAGTTGGCTCTGTCCTACATTATGGTCCCCGAGGTCTCAAAATAGATAATTTAATAGCAAACATCAAACTTCTTTTCCCATGAAGGGAAAAATGACAGAAAATCTTCAAATGCTTCAAAGAAGTCATCACATGAGTTTACCTGTCAAATAGTGTGTTGTTTTGTTTTAAATCATCATATATGTCTGGTAAAGACTGTAGCTATCCTCTGGGGTCAGGCTTACCTTGAAAAAAAAAAAAAAGATTTTGCAGAACTGGTCTCCTGCCTCCAAGCTAGTTTTGACTTTTGCAGATAAATTTATTGACAGATGGGATGCAACTGCTCCTTCCTGCCTCCCATCCCCTTTTCCCTGTTAAGTTTCTGCCCCGAGGAGCTTTGCGGAGGTTGGGCACCCTGCAAAGTTTGCTCGCTGCATGAAACTGCTCCACAGGGACCCGTCTCTGTGTGGAGACAGGTCCAGCCTGGCTGATTTCAACTTGATTTAATGGAGTATTAACAAGGTGGCTCCAGCTCCTGAGCTCAATTGGTCTTAAGTCAAAGCAGTGGTTGGCTGAAAGGGTGGTTGGCTGGGGCTTGGTGGCGGTGGCTTTGTGAATGAGGTGGCTGCGGTTCTCTGCTGCGGTTGAGCTGTGCAGTGGCCACGTGGGTTTGTCTTCCAGTTCCTTTGGGTTTTGTCTTTTTATAGTATTTTCTTTTAAAAATTGTTTAAAGGAGGAGGGGAGGGGATGGCCTGTGACACTGAAATGTCCCTGGATATCATTCAGGAATAATTCATGGAGGGTTTTGGCTTTTTACAGCGGCCCCAGTGAGCCTGTTTACTGTCTTCTCTTCTCGGACACACAACACATGCATACAGTGGTGGGATGAAAAGGTTTTCTCTTGGGGTTTGTTGAAATCCTTGCAGAAAATGGAAATCCCCATTCTGAGCATGGTTTATATATATTTAAAATGTCTGCTGTGAGGGTATATACATCTTGTCTCCTTGTCATGATACTCTAGCCAGGTAACTAACAGTCTCCTGGCTTCAAGGGCTGGTCCTAGGAAAGTGCTTTCTCAAATTATCCAGGGCAAAAGAACAATTACAGCCTCTGACTTTTCCACTGACAAAATGGTCAGGGTTTGCATTTGGGGAGCGCTGTGTAATGCTTTTCTACCCTCATGTGAATGATTGGCACTGGCTTTTTGTACTGGGGATGAATTAGATTAATTTGCTGACTTACTGTTTTGCAAACCAACGGAAGTTTTGTCCCTGAAGCAGATTTGTTTTGCTTTGTTTTTTCCCACAGCACCGGCAGCCCTGGGTGCACTGGGCAGGCTCCACACTGGCTGCCTTCCGAAACATCCTGCTACGAAGCAGCAGTGGGAAAAAATTGAAAGTGAATTTCTTTGCAGCAGATCGATTTTGAAAAGGCTGAGGAAACTCAAGTCAGTTCTTTGAAAGAGGAAAACTTATCACCAAAATGTAGCATGAATTTCTTTGTCTTGGTCTTTCTAAAGAAGCTCTGCCAAGGTGGACAGGGATGTAAACAAGAGGGGTGACACATCTGATGTGAGTTTGGACAGCTTGTGTGAACTTGGAGCTTCCCCCTGGTGCCCTCAAGACCTTGCGGTGATTTATTGTGTCTCACCAGTTGAGATGCTTTAGGAACCTTCAATGCCCTTCCCTTGGAGGGGCACTTCTGTATGTTGTCAGGGGCTCAGACCTGGCTGAGAGGTAGAGCTGAGCACTGTGTCCATATTCTGGGACCACAGGGTGCTGAGGAAGAGGCGGTGGCATCTTTCGCAGCCCCTTTTTGCTCCCCACTACATTCACAGGTGAAGACACAACAGGTTAAACTGGGCGCAGGAGCTCAATGCTAGCCCTGCTAACTGGGCCTCTGCAAGTTGCTTTTCTTCCTCTTTTCTTGTCTGTGAGATGCAGATATAACATCCCCAGCCTTGCTGAGGGGCTGTCACTCTGCCATCACCTCTGCAAAACCCCTCACAGAGGAGCCGGGTGCTGTGAGAGCATTTCTGTTGCCGCAAGTGCAGAGGAGGGAGCCCGGCTGAACTAGCTGCGTGCTTGCTCTCCTGGGGACGCTTTGGCACGGCTGGTCTTTGCTGGTCCTTTGACTAGCTGTGCTGAGCTCCAGGGTTAAGCTGCCAGCTTCAATTGAACCTGTTTTAGGTCTTTGTGATTTCCCCGGCAGGTTCAATTTCCTTCCTTCAAAGGAGTCGAGCGAGGCAGCGCGCAGGGAGGCTGGGCTGGAGGGCTCAGCAGCGTGCCTGGGAGCCCTGGCCTGTTTAATACGCCAGCCTAATATCCTTAACACGCAGCTCCTCAGGACTAGCTGGGGTTTGGTACCTCTCCAGCCTGAGGACAGCCAGCAGGTGACCTTGCACTCTGTTGTTCAGCTGTTCTCATGTTGCCTGACTCCGATAAGCCATCACGGCGTTGTGGAGGTACCAAATGCTGCCCCCCGTGAGTGCTTTCCCATTTTGCCACCCCTCAGCCACGCTGCATTTTAATGTAGCCGCACGCATCCCAGTTTAGATTGTGGGAGGCAAGACAGAGGGCTGGATGCTTGAGGTACAGTTCATTACCCTAATCCTTCTGCATCTCTGTCGTGCTAACTGTGAGAAACAGTGGGGTGAAAGGAAAGAACTGGAGAATGGTTGGCTTTGGATATTTAGGAATTGAAGGGTTTTGGTGGTGCTGAAGGGTGTAGTGACTGTCCCTGGGATGTCTCCAGTCCCACATGTACACACCAGCAGGAGAAACCACCCATGACTGTCCAACCCTGATTTAGATGCTGACATTTCTTTGGGTGATAAATTCAGTCGCTGGGATCCCACTAGGCTTTTTTCCTCCTTCTCCAAACAAACCTGAATTTCCATGTAATGATGAATCCATCGTGCTAATTACAGCCATGGGAAAGGTTAGCCCTGTCTGCCAACAACTCATCTGCATTGCTGAGGCACAGGTCAGACCCAGGAAGAACTTACTTCTACTGCAGATCTGTATTTAATCATGCTAGTAGTTCTAGGCTTTATTATAACAACACCACAGACACCCTCTGTTAATTCATATAGCATTTCTGCGTGTGTCAAGCTTCACAGCTTGAGGCTTCGGCACTCAGCAGCTTCTGAGGCTGCCTGTGGATGGGTGATGTGAGGAGCTTGCTCAGGGCAGAGAGAGATTGCAGTTTTTGGGAGAGGAAAGTATGCTTAAACCAAATGAATTAAGGTTTTCTGAGGTTTGGGATGTCTTATAATATTTAAAAATAGAGCTCCAGGCTCCATACTGTGTATCAAGTCATTTTGCTGCAGGCTTATCTTTGCTCTAAATGGGACAGAAGAGAATGACTAACTGCTTTGTGCCATTGTATTTGTAAATAAAAATAGGTAGACTACCACTAAGCAGTATAATAATACACTATATAACAAGATATTTAATAATATTAATAATAAAAAGATACTTCACCCTGAAAGCTGTATTTCTAAGGAATTGTGACAAGGTCAGAAAGGTCTTGCAGCTGGCACTGTGATGTTTTCATGGTAGCTGCAGAACACAACGTAGATGTTCTAGAAGGGATGGAGACCTCTTCCCCTGGACTTAACCCTTCCCTGGGTTACTGCCAGGGCTTGAGTCAGCAGAAGGTCAAATGCAGGTGAACAGAGGGAGATGCCCCAGGAGATGTTCCAGCTTTGCGCTGCCTCTGTACTGAGCTGTGTCTGAAAGCACCGAGCCCTGAAGGAACGAATTTGCTGTAGATTTGCAAACTTGACTGAACTTACAAGTTTAATTGCCCAGAACGCTGCTGGAAGGTTGTTCTGCATCCTGCAGAGCAGGGACAGCCCTGTCTTTGCTGTGAAGAGCTCTACGCAACATTGCTTGCTGCTGCTGAAACCAAGGGGTCTGACAGATAATACTGTACAAAGCCGGTAGGGAAGCTGCGCGTGCATCTGTGTAAGGTGCGTATATAATGCCACATGCGTGTTCCTCCCTGTTACACCTTCTTTCCCTGCTCTGAAATGTGTCCCTTGCCAAATGCCTCTGGAGGAAATGCTCTCGGGCTGGTGAGTCTCTGTGTGTGAAATGTAGAAAAGCCTCCTACCTTACCAGCTTGCCAGAGCCCTCCCTGGCGATCCACGTCGGCCGTTCCTGTCAGATGCTTTCAAGTGACAGACCTTGAGTATTTAAATTCATAGCAAAAATTCATCTTTGTCCCACTGATAAGTTCATTGAAACTCTAGTACTGAAATACTGAAGAGCAAAGAACAAACCAGCGGTGTTAATGAATAGCTTGGAGCTAATTAAAATCGAAATCTGGTAATCCTGTGAAAACAGCTCAACTTCCAGTGCTAGGTGGTGCCTCATTTTAAGGCAGATGATATAAAATTCTCATGAAGTGACTAAAATTGGCCAAAGCAGTCATTGTTCCACGTGTTATTGGAGATGCAGCCTACAAGTGTCCAGCCAGCATGAATCTTCCCAACCTAAAAAAAATCATAACATATGAGAAAACTATGTTGAGGGATTTTTGCCTTTTATTGTAGCATCATGCTTAGATCATGGGCCAGGACTAGATTTTCTAAAACACGAACATGGTAATTTTGAGCAGTCAGATGGCTCCAGGAGGAAACCCTGAAGTTCTTGTTGTGGGTGCCCCAGCCCTGGCAGTGTTCAAGGCCAGGTTGGATGGGGCTTTGCACAACCTGGTCTAGTAAAGGGTGCCCCTGCCCATGGCAGAGGGTTGGAACTAGATGATCTTTGAGTTCCTTCCCAATCCACACCATTCTATGATTTTTATCTGTGGCACCAATTATGCAACAAGACAACTTTCTGAATCTGTGTCACTTTCAGCAATAAAAAAAAAAGGTAATTTCTATCACAACCAGCAAAGACAATAAAACACCAATTCACAGTCCAGATTCTTCTTCTCTTGATTTCATAGGATGTAAATTATTTTAAGGAAATGGAGAACTGACTTTTGCAGGAGATGTTAACCTTTTCTTCCCCACATCTCCCAGAACTTTCTCTTGAGAATTCTTTAAATACTTTGTGCAGTCAATTAAAATTATAACAATTTAGGATGTTTCAGCATGGTGCAGCAAAACACACAAGTGGGTATTTTGCTAAGTGACCGTAATGGCACATAACCCAGGATTATGCTTGTTGTGAAGGTCACGTATGTGCTTCCGTTTCTTGTTGGGTTTACGATAGCATCACTGAACACAGGTGACACTTTCTGCATATTATGCTGGCTGCCTGTAGGGCTATGGAAGAAGCCTTGTGAGTAAAAGACTGCTGGTTCAATTTCTGCTTGATTTAGGGTTTTGCTCCTTTATCAAAAGCAATTTTGGGCAAAGAGCTTGAGGTTGAAGGAGAAGGGTGCTGCTGGACATGGTGATATGCACTCCCATGCCCCGGTGTCTTTCTGCGCAGCAGAGACCCAAGAGCTTTTGCTGGCAGTGAAGTTACAGCCTGTGGTACAGTCTGCTCTTAGCTGTGCTGATGCTGTCATGCAAATATCTTGGGCAAACCCAGGCATCTCTGGCAAACGCAAGCAGAAGATCCACTGTCAGTGGAGCTGTGAACAGCATGGGGGACAGTCTGCTCTGATACAGCAATAAGTAGCTGCAGAGGTAGCAGTAATATTGTCAGAGATGTGCTGAGGTTTTGTGGTTGTCCAAGATTTGTGCACGTTGCCATCATCCATGTAGAGGTAAAGAAGGGTGGACCTGTGAAGTGTCTGAATGGCGCAGCTGAGATGTCTATGTCGTAATGATGATCAAGGAAGAAACAAGTGAAAAGATGCAAGGAAGTCTGTGTGACGTTCTTAGAGGGGCAGGTCAGGGAGATGCCCTTTGAGCTTTTGAATGGATTTGGCTGAAAGCACTCAGGAAGCAGCACAGAGGTTACCAGGACGGAGCTGATGTTCTCCAGCCTGAACAGCAGCGAGGGTGCTCAGAGCACGAAGTGGGCCTGAAACACTCGTCTCAGTTTGGGACTGAAGGTGCCAGATTCATGAAGAATATTTTGTCAGTGTAATTTCTAAGTTTAACTATAGTCTCTGCAGACTTCAGCATTCGTGGCATTCGTGCCAGCTTTGTGGCATTTTGCTGTCAGATTTAATGTTTGCTTTTTTTTAATACTGTAAATATTTAACTTCCCAGTGTAATCTTGTGAACCAGCTGCCCTGGACTCAGGCTGATATTTTCATCAGACAATTTTGATGGCAAACTAATGGGAATTAAAACCCAAAGCAAATATATGCTATATAGTCATACTATAACCATTTACATCTTTAAAACCTATTAGACTGTTGTAGACAGAGGGGTTTAGCGTGGTTTGTGTGTTGATTTTACGCACAGGAACATTAAGTGGTATTATCGATGTTAGCAGCTTCTGGATGGATTTGCACTTCTGAGAATGGGAACAGTAATGTGGAAAGGATGGATGGTTCAGTATTTGCCTGCAGAAAGAGTGATAGTGAAGTGACTGTCTTCCTCATGATATTTAATCCTTGCCTAGCCCCTGCTGTCCACAAAGCCTTGGCTCTGATGTTGGTGCCATAGCTCTGTAGTAAGTATTCAATAGCTGTACTTCGGTAAATGGATTTTAGTTATCTGCTCTGAAGAGGCTGTAAAGCCTCTGGAGGAGCTGTTCCTAGTTTTACAGATCATTTGAGTGTGTCACTCGCTTCTTCCAAAGAGACAACTACCTGCGATGACATTTTAAGAATAATGTAGTTTTTGTATTTTGAACAAACAGAAAAGTCAAATAATGTTTTTAAGTTTGACACAAAACTTTTTAACTTGTAGAAATGTATAGAGTTGCGATTGCAAATCATGCTGGCAGCTTTCTTATGTGGCTGAAGCAGATATTCAGTGCTGAGAATCTAGAAATGCGTTTGGGAACCTCAGTTGCAGTTGAAGATCTGTTGGCAATAGCGATACTATTATATTTGATTCCACTGAGTGCTGAGGTGAGAGAGACAGTTTTCAGCATGGAGTTTTTCTGATTTACCCACCTGAATGTCACATCTTGAGACATAATGTGGGAAAGAAAAGCTGGTGTGACAGCTCTGTTAAGCCTTGCTCACGGCGTGGGCTGAGCTGTGGTAGTGCTAGGCTCTCGCCCGCTGGGACATCAGCCCTGGGAAATGATAATTAAAACATCCCCAAAACACACAGATATTTTCTTGTCCAGGATGTGCATGGCCTCTTGCTGGTGTCACGTGTTAGGTGCCCTTTGGATTTTTTTGGTGTCCTCACATAAGAAAGAAGCTGTGGATGAGACAGCATCATGTACACCTATTATCCTGTCTGTGTTTTAGTTGTGCTTCCTCTCTTCTTGGTGTCTTGCTATGGGAACTGTGGCTTAGAAAGTGTTGTAAGAGAAAAACAGTCGGGACAGCTTTTGCCTAGTTATATGAACTGTTTCACTGCAGTGTGCTGTGAGCCCTTCAGAAGTAAATATCACTTGAAGGTCTTCCTTTGATCATGTTTTATTTATTCTGAAATTGGTAGAATTTCAATTCCACAGCCTGTCATCACAAACTCTGAAAACTGGAAGGGTTTTTACATCTATATGGCCAGCTACTGAGGAGCAGATTGAGGTGCTGTGTTGCATAGATCTGCTCCTGCTGTGCCAGGCACCCCTCTCAGGTGTGCTCTGCGGGCTCTGCTTTTGTCAGCTCTTCCTTCAGGTGAATGCAGACAGCAAGAAAAAATGAATGCTCTCTGTCCTGCTGCTCAGATTTATCTAGACATTTACCCCTTGCTTGATTAAAAAAATTGCAAACCAATCTGCAGTCCTGTACAAAAAGTAGGATGGCAAAAGGATTCATGCCTGTGCCAAGCTCTAATCTGCTTTTATAGCTTACTTCAAAGAATACAGATAAGTGATGTTTTCTGGAGAAATTGAGTTAAGCTTTTTAACACAAGGCATAAAACAAAATTAAACAGAAAATTGTTGAGGCAATTTAATCTATAAAAGAAAAAAAAATGCTTGCACTAATAGCAAAGTGCTTATTCACAGGGATTATAGAATCATAGAATGATTTGGGTTGGAAGGGACCACAAGGATCATCTAGTTCCAACTTCCTGCCACGGGCAGGGACACCCTCCACTAGACCAAGTTGCCCAAAGCCCCATCCAACCTGGCCTTGAACACTGCCAGGGAAAGGGCCTCCACAGCTTCTCTGGGCAACCTGTGCCAGGGCCTCACCACCCTCACAGGAAAGAATTTCTTTCTAATGCCCAATCTAAATCTCCTCTCTCTTAGTTTATACCCATTCACCCTTGTCCTGTCACTACACTCCCTAAGAAACAGCCCCTCTCCAGCTTTCCTGTAGGCCCCTTTAGGTACTGGAAGGCTGCTGAACTCTAGGTCTCCCTAGAGCCTTCTCTTCTCCAGGCTGAACAAGCCCAACTCCCTCAGCCTGTCCTCGTAGGAGAGGTGCTCCAGCCCTCTGATCAGCTTTGTGGCCCTCCTCTGGACTCACTCCAGCAGCTCCATGTCTTTTCTGTACTGAGGATTCCAGAGCTGGACGCAGTACTCCAGGTGGGATCTCACCAGAGCAGAGGGGCAGAATCACCTCCCTCGACCTGCTGGCCACAATTTCTGATGCAGCCCAGCACACGGTTGGCTTTCTGGGCTGCCAGCGCACACTGCTGGCTCATGTTGAGTTTTTCATCAACCAGCACCCCCAAGTCCTTCTCCTCAGGGCTGCTCTCCATCCACTCTCCACCCAGCCTGTAGCTGTGCTTGGGATTGCCCTGACCCATGTGTAGGACCTTGCACTTGGCCTTGTGGAACTTCATGCAGTTTGCACGGGCCCACCTCTCAAGCCTGTCAAGGTCCCTCTGGATGGCATCCCTTTCCTCCAGTGTGTTGACCACGCCACACAGCTTGGTGTCATTGGCAAACTTGCTGAGGGTGCACTTGCTTCCGCTGTCCGTGTCGCTGGCTAAGATGTTAAACAGTGCCAGTCCCAGTACCGGCCCTTATGATCATCCCTGAAAGATTCATCATAATATTTAGAATAAAAATTCAGGCTGAAGCATCACCCCATTTTCTTCCCAATGCAAGCAAGCCAGTTAAAGCTGAAGACTAGGGCTGAAATGCTCTGTTGAATGACATATTTTGGACAAATATTGTACCTGTTGAAAAAAATGCCAATTTTTTTGGTTGGTTTGGTTTTTTTTGCTGAACTGCTTGCTGATTTAATCTAAATATATTTCACTGTGAGATATTTTGCCTACTTTTAAATTTTAGAAGTAAAAAAAAAGAAAAGAAAACCCATGCTAAAATAGGCATTTCATTTAATCCCAGACTTTTTAAGATTATATTCTTCATTTCACCAGCAGAACCAGCCTGGTCCTCTCTTTTTTGGTTGGTGACGCAACACGTGAGACAGCCACAGGGCTACCATGTGTTCTCCAGCATCCCATGGAGATCAGTGCTGGCAGCTCCCCCAGGGAGAGTCCTGATGTGTCTAGAGGTGCAAACACATGTTCCTGCATGGAGCTATAGAAGTTGCTGCTTTTTAAGGGAAAAGAAACTGCATTAAATTTGTGGGGCCAATTTCCTCTTCTCCAAACCCTTTTGATTCAAACTCCACTGTGTGAGCATCCACCCAGGGAGGGATGCCTGGCCAGGGGTGCTACCCTGGCCCATCCCACTGTCCCCTCCATGGTGCCCATGTCTGATGGAGCAGCGGCCACAAACACCAACCAGCCAGCGGGATCTTGCTGGGGAGATAACGCGCTGAAGTGAGATTGTAGACGTCTATGTCAATAGGTTCATCTGTTGGAGAGGTGTAAAGGGCAAAAAGGCTTTAATTCTAGGTAATCACTTTTCTTAACTGGCTGAGCAGCAGTGCTGTGTCTGTGCCACACCTGGCTGATACCTGGAACAAGGATACTTCGGAATGAGTAAAGACTTGAATGAAATTAGAAGGACAGAAGTGAAGGGGTGTCCTAATTACAGAGGTCCCTACCACTCTTAGGAGTGACTCATTCATCAGCTTCCCAATCACATTAATTTTATATATGGCATTGTGGTGGTCAAATAATTCATTTTATTTTTAAGGAAAAGAACAGAGATCTCTGTCATCACACTGAAGTGCAGACATGTTTATTTCCAGATTGTGCTGAAGGCCGAAACTCCAAAGCCAGTATGGTAACCACAATAGCGAGTTTGCCAGGAGCAACCCAGGTAATGTGATTTGTAAAAATAAAAGAGGCAAAATGTCTTGTCTTTCAATGCACCAGATTAGTTCCAAAAATAGCTTGTAAATTCCCATGTCTTGTAGTTTCAAATACAGCAGTGTTTGCGCAGCATAGTTTGAAATGGCTCTTTGGCAGAGAGCAAGTGTGTTTCTAAATAGACACACAAAATAGGCTGTGGCCTGCCTTTCTGGCAAATATTTAGTTAAATGGATGTTGTTGGGAATGTGCCCTGCTCTGCTGTTGTTGACACTAAGGATTTGTCATCGAAAATTAGAGGACAAAAATCATAGAATCATAGAATGGGTTGGAAGGGACCACAAGGATCATCTAGTTCCGACCTCCCTGTCACGGGCACGGAGACCCTACGCTAGTCCAGGTTGCCCAGTGATTTGATGTTTCCAAAGATGAGGTGGATTTTTCACAGGTCTGTTCCTGTGCGCTGGTTGCAGGGGAGTTTTATCCCACTGTCACCCAAGATGGGGATTTTATTTCTGATGCATACTTGAATCAGGGTAAAAAACCACAACGGGTGTTGAACTTGATGCTGCAGTCGTTGCTCTGCGAAGGGGCAGACAGGCATGTAGAAGGGCTGACTTCAGCTGTGCTACCCTGTATCTGCAGGGACTCTAGCATGCCTGAGTTATTTGTGCTGGCACGATTCAAAGCGGAATTTATCTCAATATTATAATCCACCAGAGCTTTTAAAAACACAATAGACCAGGTAATGCTGGTCTTCAACCAGACACACCATCTCTGCTCTGCCAAGGAGGTCGCTAACCATTTTCTTCTGTCTTTGGAGGTAAAGAGGCTGCAGACATTCTGGAAAGAGACATGTGGGCAGGCAGTGGTTCAAGGTGAACCACTGAATCAAGGTGATCTGAATTGCCGTCCCTGGAGATGTTCAAAAAACGCATAGACGTGGCACTCCAGGACATGGTCTAGCAGGCATGGTGGTGTTAGGTTGACGGTTGGACTTGATGATCTCAGAGGTCCTTTCCAACCGTAGTGATTCTATGATTCTAAGGTCTCCCAGGCTGTGGATTTACTTTACAGGAACAGCCTGCAGTTAAATAAATCTGGAGAACTGCGCTGGTGAAGGTACCCTTAGGAACTGGCCCAAGAGGGAATTAAGTGCGCTGGGAAAGCTCTAGCAACATGGGAACTGCCATCAGAAACAATAAAGATGATTGTATCTTTCTTGCAGGCAAACTGGTTTTGGAAGTATCTGACCTAACAATAAAATAGAAAACACTGACACCAACCTGCAAAGTCTTCCAGCACCTAACTGTACATGTGCTCTGCTGCCACCTTGCCTTCCCAGGCTGCCCCCAGGTGGGGCAATCCTGTGCCACAGCAGCATAGCACCCGGGGGACAGGGCTGGCAGAGATCTGAGATCTTTTTATTTTATATTTTGTTCTGTTCAGAGAAATGTTTATCTGCTGACTCTGAGATCCTGCCCGGACTGGGCCCAGCCAAGGGCGGTGAGCAGACTGCAAGGTGGATGCGCTGGTTCATGGAGCCCCTCCCTGGCTTCCCTATTACTGTATTATTATTTATAGAAAGCAGAAGAACAAATTCAGGAGAGGCTGAAAGAGACTCCTATTTCCTTTCTGTCTTCATTTTTTCCTAAACTCATAGTGTTATGATTAGTGCATCCAAGCAGGACAGAGAAGACTCACGTCCTGTTGGGTTTCTATCAGACAACAACTTGACCTGACCTCTCCCACATTTTTATAGAAATAGCTTAGCAGGTGATGGGTGTCAAGACTTTATCACCGAAAACTTCGATTGCTGTACAGGCACTTTAGGAGAAATGCCTAGAGTTTTTGGAAATAAATGTCATTTCAGATTAGTAACTGCCTTTATCCAGCCTCTGATGAGTGGATATTTGGCTGCTGAATAGATATGTTATGCTTCAAGATATGGCATTACTTGCAGTGTGTGTGTTCCTGCTGCTGCACTGAGTTTCCATAGCTGTGGTGGAAAGGGATCCCCAAGAAACGGGATGGGGGCTCTGCAGCGACAGCTTTTGGGGGAAAAGGGAGAGGGCAGGCGGCTCTGGGCTCTGCTTACTCAGAAGGAAAGCAATTAAGTGACAAAGGGTTTTGGTTACCCTTCTCAAAAAAGCATTAAGCTTTCATCCCTCTATTTTTGTATTCTGTGTTTGTGTGAAAACATTGACAGTTAAATGAGCTTTGTAAAATCTGTCATAAAACACACTAGCCTTGGGGAAGGCAGAGGGGTTAAAATAGAGCCTAGGGTTTTCCCTGCAGGCTTTCTTGCAGAGACTCCTGCAAATACCAAGGCCTGCGAATCTATGATTTCCACCCCCAGTCGCTTATTTTTTTTTGCACACAGAAATGCCTGTGAATGACTGTTTTGAGAGAGATCCTGATTTTTTTTTCTATTCAATCTGAAGTAATTTTTCTCCCATTTGGAAATGGGAGAAAAATTTTGTCTAAATACTCCATTTTTGTGAAGGATCAGCTAATTACTTTAAAAGGATCTCTACAGAGAAGAGGCAGGGTTTTGGGGACAGCTATCAATTTCTTAGATCATCTCATTTTCTGGGTATAAGTGGTTTGATAAACTACCCCAGGGCATGAAACCCTGTATAAGAGCAAGCCAGGTCTGCGTTTTACAGAGATTTTGGAAAAAGCAAAGGCTGTACATGCTCAAATGCTGGTATAAGTAGCTTATATCACAGGTGACAGACAGCTGCATTTCCAGTTTCAATTATTATCACGGTGCTGCTTGGGTTTGTTTTGTACTAATTAAGTTTTAGCATGCCTCAACTTTGTGTTAGTATCTTTTTATTATATTAATATTCAAGTTGAAAAGCATGGCTAGCAACTTACACAGTACCTTTTACAAAACTAACCTAAATGTCTTGAAAAAGATTTTAATTCACAGTTATTGAGATGCCTATTTTATTCGGCTTTCAAGGCCCCAGTGCACTGGATTTTTGCTGTTGAAAAGAAAGCAATTCCTTTGCAGGCCAACAAACGTGCTTCCACATCGGGAGCGTCACTAGCCTGTGCTGACGCTCTGAGGAGGTGGGTTGTTTCTGTGTTGATCCTGGCAGTGTTGATGTGTTCCATAACTAGACATCTCTGCTGTGACTTACGGCAGTTCAGAATAACAAATATTATCGCTAACTTCATTTTGTGCAGAGTAACTGGCACGAAGCAAGGCAGCTTTTTGTGCGTCACCTTGTTTGACGAGGGCTGTAATTTGTGCAGCATGTGTTTGGTGTGGAAAGACAATTTGATGGAGGCATATTTCCTGCCATTTACAAATCAAACCCTCCTAATAAACAATGAGTCAAATCACAGGGAACTTAGGGAGATGCTTCATCTCTCATATGCTCTTTTCTTTGCTCAATAGCGGGTGCTCTGAGGCAGCAGCTACATTTTCCTGCCTCTGACAGTCTGGCCAGAGCTCTGTGGGCTGTTGGCTTTAATGTCTCTCAGAGTATCATAAGAGGAGTGTAGAACTGCCTGATATAAAAAGAATCATCTCCTCTTCTTTTACCTTTGCCTTTCACGTTACTGTATTTTTAGTGTAGTTTGAGGCATCAGAATGAAGATGTTAAACTTGCATTGTGAAACCAGTTCATCCTGCAACCAGACTGTGCATTTGATGTTTGAAGAGGAATGGAGTAGTGCGTGCCATATGTAAGCTCCCTCCAGACCTTCATTTGGGTTTAAAAATCTGAACTAAAGCTCTGGGACCAAAATGCTCTTGTCCATTCTTTGAACTCTCAGTAGGGAAAGATGCTGCCACAGAGAGGACTCGGACCCGCATTTCAGCCAGCTCTGTGCAGGTCGTTAAAGATCTCCATCATAAAATGAGAGAACAAAATCGTACAGAGTGTGAACAAACAGACCCTGGTGAGGCCGCACCTCGAGTACTGTGTCCAGTTTTGGGCCCCTCACCACAAGAAAGACATCGAGGCCCTGGAGTGTGTCCAGAGAAGGGCAACAAAGCTGGTGAAGGGTCTGGAGCACAGGTCTGATGAGGAGCGGCTGAGGGAACTGGGCTTGTTTAGCCTGGAGAAGAGGAGGCTCAGGGGAGACCTTGTTGCCCTCTACAACTACCTGAAAGGAAGCTGTGGTGAGCTGGGGGTCGGCCTCTTCTCGCAGATAACTAGTGACAGGACTAGGGGGAACAGCTGCAAGTTGTGCCAGGGAAGGTTCAGGTTGGGGATGAGGAGAAATTTCTTCTGGGAAAGGGTGGTCGGGCATTGGAACGGGTTGCCCAGGGAGGTGGTGGAGTCACCATCCCTGAGGGTGTTTAAAGAAAGGTTGGATGTTGTACTTAGGGACATGGTTTAGTGGGTAATAGGTGGTGAGGGGACGGTTGGACTAGATGATCCTTGAGTTCTCTTCCAACCTTAATGATCCTATGATTCTATGATTGTCTTTATTATAATTATCCCTATTAAGGGTCAGGGTTCAGGGGGTCAAGATCCCTTGGGGCAGGTTTTGGCTGCTGCAAAGCAGAGACAGTCTGTTCCACCTTTTTCCCACTGTTGGTGGAGCACACCCCAGGCTGACTGTCCCTTGCTGGCATCTCCGCAGGCTTCAGCCGTGATCTGCCATGGTGGCCCGTTGATACTTCTGTTTTGCACTGCTATCTTCTCTGGCTCAGTAAGGAGCTGTGGGTTGCCTCATTTCCTTCTCTAAAATGAGAGTTGAGTGGTCTGCACTCAATCTGTGTGACATTACCCACATCCTGTTCTGCTGAGCTCATTTTTCTAGTATAAGAAAGTTCTGTCTTCCACCTTGCCATTTTGTAAAACAGTTTTGTATGTGAGTGATATGGAGGAAGTGATATGAAAAGCAAAACCAACGAAGAAAAGATCATGCCACAGGGTCTATTTACGGGGTAGTGCGCTTATTGAATCATGCCCTGTTTGCTCAGGTTTTTAAACTTTTTGGGGCAAGTACTATCCCTCTGCATAGATATGAATGAGTTCTAAGACGGTGGCACCCAAATTTTGAGTGCGATCCTTAAGGACTGATCACTGTTGCTCAAACAGAGACACTTATAAGCACTTAGCAGTTGCTGAGGTCTTTCGGGGAGATGTAAAATAGTTGTGTTCGGGCAACAGCAGCAGTATCCTACTGAGGAAGAGATTCAAGTGACGGTAAAAAGTGTGAAGTGCAAGCATGGAGCCAGGAGGCACCCACTGGGGCAAGGCTGGTGAGATCCACAAAGACGTCTCTGCTGGGTGATGTCTGCCAGCCTTGTCATCTCCTCTGTGCCATGATAAGGGAAGTGAGTCAGTGGAGCCGGAGAACGCACTGTCCTGGCTTTGCGTATTCTGATCTGCAGCTGCACCTGAAATCATAACTGTGTGAACTTTGCCAAACGCACAAGGAAAGTTGTCATGGCTGCAGCACTGAAATAACAAGATACTTCCTCGAATTTAACTGTATGTTTGGTATTGACTCAACCTGGTCTGAACACACAGTGTACAGAGGTGTTGACACACCAGTCTACTTGGCAGGAACTCCACCTGACAGCCCAGTTTTATATTTGTACCTGACCTGCCATTTGATATCTGCTACAAAAGCTGTACCACGTATCGATCTCGATGGGCTGACAATCAAAAGGAAGCCAAGAACTGAAAAACAGCCAAAATCAAGATAAACCTGGTCATGGAAATACTTGTGAAAAATTTCTAGCATTGATCCTGTCAAAGTAATGACCTTGTGCCATGCACACTAGAAAAAATCTTTTCCAACTTGCTGCTTTGATGTCAGAAGATGTGACATTTGTCCATCATTTTCTTTACCTGAATTGAGCTGGTACTGACAGAGCAGTTTGTAAGAACTAATGAAAGCTGAACATCATCTGGGATGCCTAGATCAGGGCCAAGTTATCAGATGGTCCGAAGTGCCAGCATGGCTGTTGTTGAAGATGTTTTCCATGCCACAAAGTTAGTGTAATCATTTGGAAAGCTTGTTTGGTTAAAAATTCATTCCTGAGCCAGCTGAATTGGGAGTTATTTTAGGGGCTCTGAATTGCAGCCTGCCTTTACAGCAGGAATATTTGCAATTCTGCTGAAAGCACAGTATTAGTCTCCAGAATACTGTCATTTTTGCAGACACAGAGGCTCTCTTTCACTTTACTTCACTTATCTCATCAGCTTACCTCCATCCTAAAACAATCCTTTTCCCCTCACCCACAAGTCTAACCAAAAAGATGCAAAATGAAGACAGCCACACACAGGCCAACTCTAACAGAAAAGGAGGAACTTGAACCTGCTGCAAATTTCCTATTTTAATTCCACTGTTTTCTCTCCTCTTTCCTCTGAGAAGGCAGTTGCGTTTCAGGTCACACAATTTGCTAGGTCATGATCCACATAATGTGAATGGCAGAGGTGAGATTCATCTCTCCTAGCTCCTAGCTTGTTTACTTCACCAAAACCAAGATTATACAGAATTTTCTCAGCAGTGTCCATAATACAATCCTACCTCTAGGCAAGCTTCCAAGCTTCAGCTGCTTGGTCATATGCATGAGGGAATGTTTTGTGCTTTAAATCTTCACATAGCACTGCCCACAGTAGTATTTCATTCTCCTTTCCAAAATTCATCTTATTACCATTGTCTGACATCCCTGAACCTACTTTTGTAAGAACATATTGCCTTAAAGTTAACATTGCCTATAGATTTATTTGTGTATGCTCTCCCCTTTTGCATGACCGGGTAATTATTGTATCTATAACCCTGTGTGCAGCTTCACTTGTTTAAACCTTATTCCATAGCATACATTCGAAAAGGCAGGCAGCTATACCTCTGAAATGCTTTTCATTTTGGTGTGAGTTGAACTGATTATACATAACAATTTTCTTCCCTTTTCCTAATTCCTGCATTAAGCAGGCTAATTCCTTCTATAAGCACTTGCAAACGATCACTGCTCCTTCTTAAGTTGGATCTCCACTAATTCTGACTTTCCCAGCCTTGCCTTTGCTTCTCTGTGTGTATAGCCATGGAGAACACTTCATGTCAGAGCCTTGCACAGCTTCCCAGTTACTGTTCCAGCCTCAGCATCGTGAGTATTGCTTGGAGTACGCATTTTTATCAATTTATGGACAGCAGCCCACAAATTTCCATAACAGACATGGGGCTTCTAAGCACATCCGCTGCTAATGGATTTGGAATTGCTCCGTGTATTTCATCTGCGCTGCTTCCCCTTCATAATACCTGTGGGATAATTTGCAAAATAGTTTTTATAGTATCTCCTTATTTAATTTTCTTCCGTGATGTTTCAAACCCAAATGAGACCAGAATGGTGATGTCTTCATATGGCTCTGCTTCAAAGCTGCATGCAGGTCTTAAACAGGAGATTGCAGCAGTAATAGGTAGCGGACTCTCTTCCTCATGCTTTAACATCATTGCAGGCCAGCTCCAGAATCCAAAACACAGCAGAGGGCCAGATGCAGACAGCCTGCCCTCAGCCTTCAGCACAGGTACTACAGTCCCTAAAATGCCCGGTCCCCTAGACGCTGCAATTCAGAGCCCCTAAAATAACTCCCAATTCAGCTGGTTCAGGAATGAATTTTTAACCAAACAAGCTTTCCAAATGATTACACTAACTTTGTGGCATGGAAAACATCTTCAACAACAGCCATGCTGGCACTTCGGACCATCTGATAACTTGGCCCTGATCTAGGCATCCCAGATGATGTTCAGCTTTCATTAGTTCTTACAAACTGCTCTGTCAGTACCAGCTCAATTCAGGTAAAGAAAATGATGGACAAATGTCACATCTTCTGACATCAAAGCAGCAAGTTGGAAAGGATTTTTTCTAGTGTGCATGGCACAAGGTCATTACTTTGACAGGATCAATGCTAGAAATTTTTCACAAGTATTTCCATGACCAGGTTTATCTTGATTTTGGCTGTTTTTCAGTTCTTGGCTTCCTTTTGATTGTCAGCCCATCGAGATCGATACGTGGTACAGCTTTTGTAGCAGATATCAAATGGCAGGTCAGGTACAAATATAAAACTGCAAAACACTTCTACAGCAAAAAACTCTGAACAAGTGTTTCTTGCTCATCATTGCCGTTCCACTAATTATTTTAGAGGCCCCAATGTAAGCCACCCATTTGTCTTTTCCAAGTATTAGTGTCCTAATTGTTGTAGCTGTCACTTGTCTGGAAACTGTTCCATGCCCTTGGTCACCTCAGTCACCCTCTTCTGTCCCCTGCCAGTTTCTACTGTCTTCTTTCGGGAGGACTGCCCAGGATATTGGACTGCTCAGAATATTAAAACCAAGAGTATAGAGTGGCATAATACTTCTTGCCACAAAATGGACAAATGACGGATGCTTCGTCCACAAAAGGGGCTCAGACATGACCACTGAATAAATAAAATATCCCTGTAATGGAATCCCCAAGTGAATTTTCACAATAAACTGCTCCATCTGTCTGTCTTTCCCCTTTCCTTCTGAAGCGTATGAGAACCTCTGCCAGCTTATGCATCTGCCTTGGTGGAGCCCTTTTCCTTATTGCCTCTTTTCCCACCTCTGTCCAGCAATGTGCTTTACCAGGACTGTGCTTCTCCTTGGCATTTCCATGATCTGCATTACGTTACTCAAACCCTCCCTTGCCAGCATAATGGTGCTGTTCAAACTAATAATGGTAACCATGCAATGAAAGCTAGTCACGCCTTTTTGCTACTCTCATCTAAACTGTCTAATCAACTCAACCCTGCCAGGGGTTGAGGAAATGTTACTGGGTAAACATGTAAGAGTCATAGTGGTTTCTAGAAGTCACCTGCCCAGGACGCAGGAAAGTGCCTGGGCTCACGTTATCCCTTAGCCAGAGAGTTTTCTATGATCTGCACAGCGTTGCTGGAGGTGGCTTCAGACAGACCTGCCTCTGCCTTCCCCCCCCATCCCCGCCCCATAGAAACACCCAACATTTTCCATGTTTAATCATCAAGGAGCTGTTCTGAAAAAAATGCTCATCTGTTGTTCTTGAGTTCTTAATGTCAGTTGATACAAAATCAAATCCCACTGTTGGAGGGCAGCAGGGTGGATTTCCAATAGAGTCAATCATTACTGACTATTTATATAATAAAGGCCTATTTATACTATATAGTATAGTATATTTATACTATAAAAATACCCTGCTGTTTCTGTGAGTGTGAATTAACTGTAAATATCAGCCGAGTGAAAGCCTGGTACCGACGCACTTTTCCTCTTCCTTTCCTCCCTGCAGCCAACAGACCATCACCACAGTCACTGCTTTTCAGCTCACAGTTAGGGTTTTGCAGCCTCCTCTACCCCCGGGGTGCTCAAGCAGATCAGACAGACCTCCTTGAACTCCTGGGTGACCTCCTCCAGGGCACTGAAGTGCCCCTCATTTCACTTTCATTTATTTCACTTCCAAACTTAAGCAAACCAAATCAAATCACTGACACGGTAATTCTGAGCATGTGTCTCTACACAGAGATTAATGTAGTTGAATTTGTTCACTTTAAAAGTTAATTCACATTAACTCCCCTGGGCCCCCTGTGCAGTAGAACCTTCAGTGGTCTCCCACGGAGCCAGGACACTGGCTTCTTTCAGGGAATCAGAGAAATAAAAATACCTAGGTTGAGATTAATGTCACTTAATCTCATAAATCCTTTTTCTAGTCCCTGCAGGGCAGTGAGGCATGGCAAGCACCCTGGAGTGGTGAATCCAGGGCAGCTGGACCCTCCTGGATGTCTGGCACCATTAGAGATGATTCTCCCTCCTTAAGATGGTTCAGTGTCCTAAATGTGAAGGAAACTACATCAGTCGTGTAATGTAATGCTTAGTGGTGGCTATAATACCCATGGTGCTTACTGCGCTCCAGAAAAATGCCCCAAAGAACTATGAAGTGAAAGAGCCCAGCACTAAGAAAGGCAAAGTCTGTTGAATGTGGGAGCTGGACTAACTAAGAATAGCTTGGAATAACTGCAGAAAAAAATCAAGTTTCTATCTTTTGTTGTATTTGAATCAGTTTTCAGAACTCAGCCTTGCAGCTTTACCTATGGAAAATTAGTGTGTCACACCCAATCCCCCTAATCTGCTGTATCACATGTAAAATGGGAACTGTGTAAACACAGACATCTAGTGCCATCAGAGATGCCAGGGCGCTCAGCCACCCATGGGGCCTGCAGGTATAGCACGGGATCCATACGACACCCACACATTTCTGGAGCAGCAAAGGGAGACCAAGTGGGATGTCCTTAACCATCACAGATGACACTGATTGCCCTTGTTGAGGCAGAATTGCTCCCTTTGCATCCTTATTTCTCAGCCTGGGTCCTCTCGTGTCTCCAGTTGTCCTGATGATGACCCACCTAGATGTACCTAGAGTCCTACCTCAGACGGCTGCTAGAACTACTTTGTCAGGATAAACTTATCTTTGGGTGAAGCAAGGAAGGAAGAAACAGCTCTCCTGGTACCTTTATAGGCCTCACTGGGAACCTGTGAATCTAGACCAAGTGCTTCGGATTGTGGTTTCATCAGCGTCAGAGCCAACTTGATGGCTCCATCTTCCCTGCTGTCCTACCTCCTGCTCCCCGCCGCGCAGAGGCTCTCCCTCCTTTCCTTCTGACTCCAGACTCCCTGGTTCCTCCTGCAAGATAGTTCCAAATTGTCCCTTTGTTTCTGTTGGATTACTGGGTTAAACTGGCTCACAGCAGTGTTGCTACACTTGGTGTCAGCATCAGGAACATGGCTGAGAGCAGGAGAGGGGATTGGTGATGGGAAGTGATACCCCCCTCCCTTCTCAGCAGCAGTGAGCTGTTAAATTGGCTCAGATTACTGGGTGAAACCACACCAACGACAAGTGTCTAAACTAGATGACACGAACGTGTCCCTGTGTGTTTTCCTTTGCACCTAGAAAATCTGTGCCGACTAGCTAGTGCTAAACCAGCCATGAACCCTAAAAAATAAAATAAAAATAATCCTAACAAATGCTGATGCCCCCGACACAACCCATCTTTAACCAAGATGGAGGGCAGTTCCTGTTCGGAAAGACCTGAATTAGTGTTTGTGATGTAAGACATTCCTCTTGCCAAGGGATCAGGCTGTTCTTTCCTTCCCATGCTCCTCAACACAACTGGTCCTCAACACTTGGACATGAATTGCAAAGCTACTGAGCTGAGCAGCAAAATGCCTGCATATGCAGTGTACTGCACAGGGAGCCAGCTCTCCTCTTTTTGTGCTAATTATATTAATTGCAAAAGTTTGTTTATCCTCTTCTGTGAATGGCATTTTTTGATCCATGAAGCAGATTTACTTTTGCAGGACTGTGCAGCACAGTGAAGCATGTATACATATTTTTATACGAGAGATGAGATGATCAGCTAATTAATACCCTCTGTATTTGGTCAGCAGGTCGATGTTTGGTTATTTTAATCAGGTTAAGCAAGACATTGCTTAAAATATGCCTGTGCTTTGTCCCAAGGTTTCCATTTGTATTGCTCCGAGGACTAATGGAAATGTTGCATTTGCCATGTCGCTGTGACACCGTAGATCATCGTTTGCTGTGTGAATAATTTGAACGTTGTATACTATGCTTGCAAATGCCACAGGGACACAAGGAACAGGAATCATCCCCATACTGCAGCGGTACAAAATGCAGTTCAGAGAGGATGTGTGACTTGTGCCGTCACAGTAACATCAGCATTGCTACAGGGAGCAGATTTCATCCTCAACTCATACCGTAAATCGTGACATACCTGCACACACCATTACCAGTGTCAGGATATAGGATCATAGGATCGCATCACAGGGAAAATGAGCTGGAAGGGCCCTCGGGCAGTCTCTAGTCCAACCTCCTGCTCGGAGCAGGGTCAGCCATGAGTGCAGACCAGGTCGCTCAGGGCTTTGTTCACCAAGGTATTGAAAATCTGCAAGGACAGAGACCGTACAACTGCACTGAGCGGCTTGTTCTAGTGCTGGGTTGTCCTCATCATGAAAACACTTTTTTTTTTGCATATGTAGAACGTATCGGGAGCAATATCTCTGAACCCTAGAGGGAACTCAACTCCTGAGCTTTTTCTTGTACCTGTCCACTCCACCAGCCTCTAATATCTTGGCCAAACTCCCAATGATCTCATTGGAATATTTGTAAACTGGGGAGAGTCGTCTGGACTGGCAAATCTGGAGAGAGGGTCTGTGTGTGTGGAGAAGGGGTAGAAATTGTAGTAGTGCAGCAAATACCCGAACTGCATGAAGCTCAGTGAAAGGAAATGCATACCCCATTTTGGCATCGTTTCACCCCAGAATATCAGACTATTGTGTTTCTAGAGCTGTTTTATAAGCCAAAATGCTGGCTGAGTCATAAGCTGGTTGCACCTGACCACAGCAGTGGGGAGAACCTACTCATGGCAGGAGGAAGAGAAAAAGTCTCTGTAAAGGAGCATTATGAGCCAAAACCACAGAGTTTTGCAAAGCTTCACTAAGCAGCTAACTGCACTCGTACACTTCAGTGCTTTGGGAAACCTTATCTAGATCAAGAATCATGAATATAATGAAGTGTTTAAACAGCCTCACCCTGCTGTGGCGGATATCTCAGTGGGTTAATCATAAACACAGGCAGAATCCCTATGGCAGCCAAGGGAAGAAGAGTGGTATGCCTGTCAGGTGCTGGATGAGTTGCTGAAGGCCATTTTGACACTGGACAACAGGAAAGCGTAGGAGATGGAGGAAAAAAAGCCAAGGTAATGTCTCTTCTATTTTTCCATTATTTTTAGCAGTGAAAATATAAGACATTTTGCAGTGAGAAAAAGGACATTTGGGAATACTTAAAGACTTAGAATTTTAAAATTAAGGTGCTTGTGTGAGGCTTTCATTTATATCAGCAAGTTTTGTATTGGTACAGGTTTATCCTTCAAAAGTCTTTAAGGAAAGAGCATTAATTCCACTGAGCTGCAAATGGGAGGAGATTAATGTTGTGTCTTTAGGGTTTTCTCCTCCTGTCCACTGATTTTTCGAAGTGTAGTGTCTTTGGGATTACCCTGGTTCATACTTGATGTGCATCAGCCCAGCAGTGCAAGTAGGAGAACAGAAATCATCCCAGGTGCCCTAATCCAGTGCTTTGGGGCGCAAATGTACAAGAGTGTTTTCCATGGCCACATCAATTAGTCTAATATAACTGGTATCTCTCCCTGCACTTTTCTCATCCTGCCTTGAAGCAATATCTAGAAACAGCATGCCATGTTTCTTAGGTAGATGCATGGGTGCTTGACTTTACCCAGTGAGAACTTCTTTTCATTTCAATAGGGTGCATCAAAGGGCAAAATTTGACACTTAAGTATTTTAGTGCTTAGGTGCAGCAGCTGGAAATAATCTTAATTTTCTGAAATCAATCCAATTCATGAGATGAGGATTAGCTCTAATTTGTGACCTGCCAGTATCCAGGAAAGGATACTGGCTTTTTGCTGAAAGAGAACAGAGGAATGTAGAGGTGTTTGGGTCTATGAGTGTATACGTATGCATATAACCATGTATGTTTCTGTATTTCTGTTTACAGTAGGATTATTTAATTAGGCTGTTCTGCTTATAGTTTATTTTCTTGTTTCTACCTTCCTTTGCAGTAGACATGAGTGTGGTACTAGCAGATAAATTTTTCCCTGGCTGAGTAGACCAAACCGAGAACTTTTTCATGGATTTTGTAGAGTCTTTATGGACTCAGAGATGAGAAACTGAGATCAAAGCCTGGCCAAAGTGCTTAGAGGATTTGCCTGAGAACTTACCATAAATTAATTTATATAAATAGTAAATGGATGGTGGCAGTTAAATGAATTTAACACAGTGACAGATTTTAATTTGTGCCTGCCTTAAATTCTAGGTTGACTGCACAAGGTTTGTGTGTGGAGAGAAAGCCGTATTTTGTTTCATTAGTTTGCTCCCTTCATTGTAACTTTCTAAGAAAATACACCTAAGACTAATCTAGCATTAGCTCTGGTAAGATTTAGATCAATTTTTCTATTCCTTCTGCTGAAATGGATTTGTTTTACTGAGAGCTACATGGTTTTGGAGCCAAAGTCATTTACTGTTCTGTGGGTCGGATCCTGCAGACAGCAGAAATCTTGTCTGTCAGATGCCTGGGCTGTTGGATTCATCTCTGCACCAGAGAGTTCCCAGGCTCGGGGCTTTTAAAATTGACTCTAAACAGTTTGTTAGCTTTGGAAAGTGGTAATGGTTTGTTTTTCATGGATGAGATACATCTCATTTCAGTGGATGCAGTTGATGTGTAAGAAACCACAGTCACAACAATGCGAAGGGTTGTAAACAAGCAGTGCCAAAACCACTTGGGAATTTGAATCTTTCACAGGAAAATGTGAAACAGCGCAATGACATGAAACCAATCTGAAAATATTAATATAAATTTCTTTCACTTAGGTTGCTCTTTTTGACATCAATAGAGTTTTACTCTGAGAATGCTGAAGTATCTAGTATCTCATTCAGTTCGTTTCTCATTTTCTTATGTACCGCCACAGTAACTTCAGAAGTGAACCTAGTTTCTACGGATAGGAGGGAAATATGGGTAATATCAGAGTTGACATTGTACTTACTGATTCTGATTTTATTTCAGATGCAGTTCTAGGATAGCTCTAGAGAAATAAATGTTTCAGAGTTTACATCTGCATACCTGACAGCAGGATTTCATCCACTAAGAATAAATGACACGACTTCAGCTATTTAAGGTGTAGATGATTGGGCTTTTAAAAAATGCACAATCATTATAAATGAGAGAAAAAATAATTTTAAAATTGAAAGCATAGTTGTTCCCACTTGTGTATAACCCTGTGCCACCCTGTAGCCTGAATCCCCTGAGGCTGCTGGCATGCAGCTCTGTGGTGTGCAGCCCACATCATGAGGCAGCTTTGGGCTGAGGCAGGCACGGGGGGTTTGTCAGAAAAACCACACCACATGCAGCAAGGAAGGAGCTGGACCTCCCCTTGGCAAGTTCTGGGCAGCTGCAAGAAGCAGCTGACTATGCTGCCACTGCCACTGCTTTGGAGGAGGGTTTGGGTTTCTCTGTAAGCGCTCAGGGAATTGCGATCCCTCATTTTTCTGCCCGGTGCTGTGGATTATCATCAGCACCGCTGCTGAGGGAAAGGCAGGGGGAGAACCCCCTCATGAGGTCCCTCAGGAGGATATTACTCTTGTCAACCCTGTGTCTAACAGCATAATCTAGTCCTTGCCTGTGAGCATGAAACAAACATCTGCTGGGGCTCTGGGGCACTGGTGTGTTTAGCTGGATCATGGTGGCTTTTGGCATCTTGGGGCTCTGTTGCTCAGTGTCGTAGGCTGGTGTCTCCTGACTTGGTTGGCTATGTCCAAGCACGGGGTTTGGATGTGTAAGTGTCTCAGTTTGGCTCCAGCCAGCACATCTGCAGCTCCTTTCTGTAAAACTCTCTGGCACATGAAAAACTTGAGAGTTCAGATTTAGAGCTCTGAGCATTGGTCCGTTGCTCAAGATGCCCTTAATTCATAGCGAGCCATGAGCTACGGGCTCAAGTTTTGCTTGCTGGGAAAGGCACAATCCAACTTGAGGGTTGTATGAACTGTCTGTGTGGAAGCAGCTCCTGCTGTTAAGCCTGGAAACGCAGTGGGAAACTTCCTGCTGCTGTTTAGCACCTACACAAAGTGTGGTGGCTCATGAGGCCCCAAAAGTGCTCTCCACCCAGAAACAAAAACCAAACAAATCAGTGCTACTCTGAAGTATTTTGAGCAAGTACTTCCAGAACCCTTTTTGCCTCAAGGATGCATAAAATGCAGCCTTCTTTCTCTTTCCTCATTACATGCTTTTAATACTTTTTCCTGGCATTTTCACGGGTCAGGATGATGTACAGGCACCAGAGAGCGAGCCTGTGACTCCAGCAGGTGACCTGGGAAATCTGGGTCAGCAACGTCCTGGATTCACTCTCTGAGGATGAAGAGAACTTCCCTGGGAGAAGGGGATCTCCTCTTCCCCTGGGGAATGTAGGAAGTCATCTGTGATCTGCTGTGACAACCAGCAACTTGCTGCACATGCAGTGGCAGTGAAGCACTGGGACATCCCCTGTCAGCGGTAAAACTGCTGCTCTTCAAATCAAGGCATTCCTTTTCTTCATGATTCCTTGTTACTTCTTTATTGCTTTTTTTTCCCCCCTTTTATTGCCATTTTATTGTTTATTACAGAGTTACTGTAAAAGCTCTGGGAGGCTAGTGTTCAGATCTTGCTCCTAAAGCTGCTAATGGTATCACTGAATAACTTCACCTGACTGAAGTGAACTGCATGGATGGAAAAGGTGACTGATGGTGAGGTCTCAGGATGGGACTTGGAAAACATGCATTGACTCTGGTGTGCAACACCAGCCTTGGGTCTGCAATGCACATGTGCTGTGCACACCTCAGGGAAGTTGTGCTGCATTGGTTCTGATGGAACTTTTCCCCATTGTCCCTTTCTGTTATATTTTATGTTACTTGTACCGATGTTTACTTCTGCCTTAAATGCCTTATTACAAGCCCATCAAATAACTATGTTCAGTCAGGACCAGACCTGTAGGCATCTCCAGTCCTGCAGAAAGCTTGCTGCTCACAGAACACAACTCAGCCCTTTTTATTGTCAAAAGATGCCCGTAATGGGCATCTTTTGACCCGACATGGCTTTGAAGGGGCATTTGAGGACGAAAGCTCTGGTGGCACAGACAGACTTTGCAGTGTCACTTACTCGCCCAGGACAGGGTGATGGATAATCTCACTTCAGAGAGGGAAGATTTGCTGACTCCAACCGTGAGTGGGCAAGACCTCACACTGCTGTCTCTCCTTCATCAACCCAGAGAAACGCTGACATCAAGTTACTTGTGTAGAGCCCTGAGGTAGAGGTAAAGAGATGTTCACAAAAAGATGAGCTGTGCTCCACGTGGAGGTGAGTGCAAGGGCAGAACAACCCTTACATTCAGACCTCTTGACTGAAATCCCCCAAATTTTACAAAAACATCTTTTTGTTTGCCTCAAAACACTCCACACAATGTCTCTCTCTCTGTCTCATTAAGAAGGTTTAATATATGTTTTTTTTGTTGTTCTTACACCCTCTTGCTCAGGCTTGCCACATGGGGGTTGGATTAATCTGAACAAATGTAGATGTCTCGAGTGTCTAGACTTCCTTCCCAGCTGATGGGGAGAAATGGACACTTCTGGTGTCGATTCATCTGGATGCATTCATCTCTGACATCTACTTGATACAGATTACCTGGCACGACTGACTGGGATGTAGCAGCCTACCTCTAGATGTCTGAAGTTAGGCAAGATGAATCTGCCACTGGCATCTAGATGTGTGGCAACAGATCATACTCAAATAAAGCCCCTATTCTGACTTTATGGGGTATTTTTGTCTTTTTCCTCTCATTCTTTCTGATGAAAGCGCTGGCAGGGTGGCTGAGCTGGATCCAGCTGTGTAAGTGTGGAAACTGTCAGAGGGACTGTGCTGGTTGACACAGACTAAGCATCTGGCCTCAATTTCTTTTTCCATGTGGATCCATATTTCCTACTTTATTTTCATGCGAAAGTTACCCTGAAAGTCTTGTTTCCTCTCTCTTGCTCTTTTTTTAACCTGCACCCTTGCAAATATCAGAATTGAAGCAAAGTGTATCTTTCCTGACAGCTCTTTACTTTTACTGCCTCCTAAGGAGATGAGGTGTATTTTCTATGCGTTTTATAGAATTTCTGAAAAACAATCTTTTCTGTGACAACGGGTATCTTAAAATTTGGCGTTTCTAGCTGTGCTGGCTGGAGCCATGCAAAAACCCTGGCAGAGCCATTATCCAGCCAGCACATGCAGACTGAGAGGGACGTGCAGGCTGTGCCTGATCGGCAGTAACTTTGGGGTTCTGTTCTCTTAGAAAATAGGAGATAATTTGATTGAATTTAACCTACAACAACAGACATTTATGTTAAGCAAAAATACTTGGCATTTCCTGCAGTTAATGATCCGTACTGATACAAGGCAACTCAGTTCTGTCCAAACCCTGTTCTCATCGGCTGTGTCTCTTCCAAGCTGTAGCTCAGGGCTTTGGCTAACTCTGAAATGATGGTTTTAGCCACCACTGTCAGAAATGCTGCCCTGCTAGAAGGGCCCTAAAAAGACACGTCCCTTACAATGGACCCCACAGATGGAAAACTACCAGGATTTGGGGTGTCCCTGCTGAAGGCAAAGGGTCCAAAAGTTTGCTGTGTATTGTGGCTTCCTCCAAGGCAGAGGTGATGTAGGATGGTCTCTCCACCGAGAGCAAATGGCTGTATTGCCTCTCTGAGAGTGTCTCACATCGCTCTGGCTACTGCTCATTCGTAGTGGGGATTTGTTGGTGACAAGGAATTATAGGAGACAAAAAAGAGACTTGCTATAATGCCCTGCTTGT
Organism: Psophia crepitans; assembly: GCA_013399095.1. Classification (NCBI taxonomy): domain Eukaryota; kingdom Metazoa; phylum Chordata; class Aves; order Gruiformes; family Psophiidae; genus Psophia; species Psophia crepitans. Next base: position 99,638 of record VWZZ01001520.1, read on the forward strand.
GACAAAAATAAGTAATCCTTTCTAAAGCCAAAATCAGCTTTCACTTCTCACCTTTCTTCATGTGCTTTATCTACATCCCAAATAATCCTGCCTTTTGGGCAAGCAGATAGGAACTACAAGTTAGGAATTACAGCCCAGCCTCTGTAGGATCATTAGCTTCTCTGTTCCTTGATTTTGCCATCTTTAAAAATGAGTCTATGCTTGCCCTCGCAAAGCTCTCTGAAATCCTCAGAAGGCAGCATTTCTAGTTATTATCAGATAGATGTTTCTGCTGCATTACCGAGAAATACCTTTAAAATAAAGGAACTGTCTCCTGAAAAGGGCTTATCGCAGTAGAAAGGTAATAGGAGGCTGGATTGAATTATTCTGATTAATTTTAGGTATTAGATAGGATCCTGGCTGCTTGTTGTCACTGAAGGAAGTATTCCTCCTGAAAACAATTTGTATAATACCAGATAAGCCTTTGCTGTTAAATGCTATCTAGAAGAACCTGTCTGTCTCCACCAGTCTGCTGGGGGGGGCCTGCCTGCTCACGTGCAGTAGAACCCTTCTTCCCTCCACCCCAGCAATGGTGACCATAGTGGGTGACTTTTATTTCAAGTTTGGGGCAATAGTGCTATTCACTACAGCTCGGCAGCTCTGTTAGGGACTGCGGCACAGGGAAACGCAAATCAGTTGTGCCATGGAATAAATGTGTTCTTAAATAGCAAATATGGGAAATATCTTCAGTGACATATTGCTTTCCTCATTCAGTAATACGAATACCCTCAGCAAGTGTGCAGATGACACCAAGTTGAGTGGTGTAGCTGATTCACTGGAGGGGTGGGATGTCATCTCAGAGGGACCTTGACAGGCTGGAGGAGGGGCCCCATGCGAATGTCAGGAGGTTCAACAAGGCCAAGTGCACGGTCCTGCACCTGGGGTTGAGGCAATCCCCAATATCAGTACAGAGTGGGGAATGAATGGATGGAAAGCAGCCCTGCGGAGAAAGACTTAGGGATACTGGTGGATGAGAAATAGGATATGAGCCAGTAATGTGTGCTTGCAGCCCAGAAAGCCAAACAGATCCTGGGCTACATCAAAAGAAGGGTGGCCAGCAGGCCAAGAGAGGTGATGGTCCCTTGCTAATCTGCTCTCATGAGACCCCACCTGGAGTCCCTTGCCACCACTGTGTCCAGCTCAAAGGTCTTCAGCACAAGAAAGACATGGAGCTGCTGGAGCAAGTCCAGAGGAGGCTGTGAAGATAATCAGAGCACTGGAGCACCTCTCCTGGGAAGACATGCTGAGAGAGTTGGGCTTGTTCAGCCTGGAGAAGAGAAGGCTCCGGGGAGACCTTATTGTGGTCTTTCAATGTATAAAGGGCACTTATAAAAAATACAGAGAAAGACTTCTTTTACCAGGGCCTGTAGTGACAAGACGAGGGGCAACAGTTTTAAACTGAGAGTAGTTTTAAATTGGAACTAAGGAAGAAATTTTTTACTACAAGGGTGGTGAGACACTGGAACAGGTTGCCCAGTGAAGCTGTGGATGCCCCATCATTGGAAGTGGACAAGGCCAGGTTGGATGGGGCTTTGAGCAACCCCATCTAGTGAAAGATGTCCCTGCCCATGGCAGGGGGGTGGCCTAGATAATTTTCAAAGGTCCCTTGTGACCCAAAGCAATCTGTGCTTCTGTGATTCTGTGTATAGAAGATTATTTCTCTGTATGTTTATACAGAAAGAAGCATATTAATAATTCCTCCAACAGTCTTTCTTCGTATAATAATCTGTATTTTATTTCATGTTTGTTTGCTTTTTTCCTTTATTAAATAGTCCCAGTAAAATATGGATGAAAATTGAAGCATAAGTGTTGCAGACTGGATCTTTCATAAGTGGCTCATTCCAAATTTTTATTTGGAGACAGGCTCCTTGCCTGACTATGCAGACAGCTATTTTTGACCAGCCATTTCTGTCTCTAACAATGCTTGTGGCAATTGCTGGAGCTTGGCTGCTTTCAAACACCTGGAGAAATTCTGCAGTAACCAAAAGTGCTCTCTTTCTTCAACCAAATGCGTCTGTTGTTGACAAAGTGTGACTCATACCCCAGAACAGCAAACTCTTTTGAGTTGCACCCTGTGGAGGCAGGGTGTTCTCAGGGACGTTAATGGGGAGCAAATATTGAGACATAAAGATGTTTATTTTAGGCACTAGTAGTGCTCAAGTCGTTTCATACAGCCTTTGTTTGCACAGCTTCTCTCCAACTCCAGTAAAATAAAGGAGCAATATTGACAAATAATGTTATATTGGTGGCTATGATGAAAGTGGAGAGAGGAGACTTGTCTGGGAAACTTTCAGGCCATCTCATCTGAAAAATACAGTAAACTTCGAATGAAAAGATGATTTTGTGGGAAGTCTGGGCCAGTTGCATGCTTTCCTTTTACAAGTTTGGATTTTCCGGTGGCAAATGTAAACTGAATTGCTACAGCACCAGTGGAGACCAATTTCCAGTCCAGTTTAAAGGTATTTGGCAGTATCAGTGTGAAGCACGAGTTCTTGTGGCTGGTCATTGCTACCTCTCTGACCAGCATGGCCAACGGGTCACCTGGCGCTGAGTGGCAGCAGCCCCGTGTCCTGCTTGTAGCCCTCAGAAGCTCCCTGGGATTTGACTCGGTCAATAACTTAATGCTCTACAAATAATTGTTTAAGGTGATATTATTTTTTTCTTGCTCTCATGATTAGTTCATGGCTGGAGAAGGAAGGAGTTTATTTGGCCTGGCAGGGTACAGGCTATCCAGAGTGAAAATCAAATCACCCTGCAATGATTGCTGCCTGAACTTGGACACAATTACTGCATCAGCTATTTCATAAAATACTCAGTTTAAGCTTGATATCTATAGAAAGGCTGAAGACAGCATCTGCTCTTCTGACTTTCAAGAGATATACGTCTGTTGTGAAGATAATCCTCTAAAATCATACTGAAGATTAATGTGAAAGTTTTGCAGAACAGGAGGTTATTCTGGAATATATGACTGTTAAGCTGTAGCACTTCACAGCCCCACTGAGCCAGAAATAAATTAATTCTTAGCACTTTAAGAGCAGTAGGATATTCATCGGGTTTCAAGAAATGTCAAAACCACCTGCTGCTAGCCTCCGCATCTAGGAGCACCTTTTACATTGGTCAATGACTGTCTTGTTACTTATTCGGCTTGGGACTTTAGTAGGCACAATAAAAACAGATTTATGATGAAGGAATAGATTGAAAAAGGAAAGAGATCCAATGTTAGTGATGTAGAATCACAGGGGCATAGGAATTGAAAAAGCGGTGTCAGCACATGGGCAACGCAAAAGCCATGACTTTAATCTCATACACAGGCAGCTGTAAATAGAGAGCTATATTATGTGCTCAGGAATTGGCAATAGCTTTTGGTAAAACCCTGGGACGGCAACCTACATCCCTCATCCTCCACATCTGCCCATCAGGGTCACTGTGTGTGCCCACCAGGTACTTACCTTGCTATGGTGAGCTACAACCTTTCTGAGGCTGGAATGGAAAAAAGCCCTCTGGCAGGTGGAGCGACTTCTGAGCTGCTTTGTGCTCAGACACCTTTTTGTTTATAGAAACCAACCTGCTGGGCCTTCTGAACAGTGTTTAACCTTCATGTCTACTTGGCAGAGAATCTCACTGTGCATGTGATGAGCTCAGATGCAGAGCACTTCCCACTGTAAACAGTCTGATTTTGTTCCTGTGTCAGAAAGGCTTCATTTGGGATTAATACTTCCCTGCTGAACAGCCAATGGTTACGTTCCAGTGCAAACAACGTGCTGATAAAACAGAAGCATCTTTGCAAATGTCACTGCTTAATTCGCATTTATGGAATATTTTATGTCATCGCTGGACAGGGATGAACTGGTCAGCAGTTTGGGGGTTGTGTTGGTGGACTGTAGTTTTGGGCCATGAGTCCTGGCAGCTGGATGCAGGACCCTACACTGAGCAGAAGGCAGAGCATTATATCCCCATGACAGCACGGGAGAGCTCATGGCTCTGCCTTTGGGACCAGGGTCTGGTAATAAGTAAAGCTGTTTCATACCCACAGCCCAGGCAACCTTCAATGACTGGGAACGTGTGCATGTGGAAGGGAGGGAGAGGACTTAAACCCTGAGGCTTAATTTGGACCTTGACAAGAGAGTAACTTCTGACTTGGGACTGATCCTACAACTATGCCCAAACCTTACATCTTATTGTGCGCTAAGTCCACCCAGATGGGAATTATTATTTCTCTCCCCTTCCAGCTCCCCAGTAATTTGCTGACAAATCTTGCCAGCAGTCTTTGGAAAGTCGAAGATTAAGGATGTTGGGAGTACTGTAAAATAACAAGCCCCTTGGGGAGAAGTAGGATGAACAGCTGAGCTGAAAAGCACAGGCTTGAATACTGAGACCTGGCACTGCTTGTGAACGGTGGAACCACTGTCTGCGAAATGGCTCAGTAAGAGATACTTGTCTGCCTGACTTCATGGGAACAAAGTTTGGTCAGGAATGGTTCTTGTCCAGGATGGAGACCCAGGAGAGGGATGCACAGGGCACTAAGTGAGATATAAGCAATGATTATAGGCTGATTATAGATAGACTCCTCCTGGTTGATCGGGCAATGAGGCTTCTCCCTGCCTTGCTGGCTGAGTGGCTTTCTTCTGCAGACCAGCACAGACCCAAGGCTGTCACTGATGCCTTGTTACTTCTTTAGATAGAGTAGCTTTGTATGACACTGAAAAAGTAGAACCAAAGGCATTAGCAGGGGTCTGAGACACTTTGTGCTGTCTGAGCACCTGCTGTACAAGCAGGTAGGTGGAAGGGGAAGCAAGGGCGCAGAGACATGCCAGCAGCTGCTTGACTGCCTCCAAAGTTGGGATCAGAATTCAGGGCTCCCAGGTACCACCTTCTCTGCACTTCAGTATGTTTTTCTCTTCCTAAAACGAAAATTGCTAGTAAAGCAAGTGCAAGAAGATTGAGTTAGAGGTGTTATCACAAAGCCGAGATCCCCTCTGGGTAGGGTACAGAATGTAATACTTCACTTCTACAAGGCATTTATTTTATTTCTCAAATTTGAAATATTTTCCTTTACATCAAAACATCCATCGGTTCAATATTCAGTAAGAAATGAACTCGCTGGGGGTAACCTGACAGCGCTGCCACACACCAGCCAGGACTTGTGGCATTCGGCAGGTTCTGCCTCTCCATCCCTGGTTGACCACCCTGCAACACGCTTGCTGAAGCTGCAGGAAGCATTGGGAGAATGCTCCTGCTATGGTCCTGTACAGCTGCTTCCAATATGCACTTCTCTTGGCCCACGATCACCTCACAGCATCACTTGCAAAAGTAAAATCCTGCTTTTTATACTAAGCTCCACCAAACATCTTTACTTATTTTCAGCTGGATGCCTCTGGCTAGTTTTTAACACATGGATTCCTCCCTCAAAAATTACAGTAATTCCATTTCTAGGGCCACCCAGCTCGTGAGATAACATGTCAATTTATACCTGCTGAGGAGGTGGCCTATTTACGCTTCTCATTTCTTCCCGCCAAGTATCTCTTTCAAATAATGCTGTTCCAAGGACTCCCCAGCAGCAGACAATTCGTGGTTCATGTTCTCTGACATACAAGAAGAAGAATTAACTCCTATGTGTAGCTGCTTGCATTTGGCAGCAATGTCCCCGATTTGGGACAATTTAGTTCAATCCAGATCCCACAGAGCGAAAGGCATCGGGTCCCGCAGGGTTTCAAGGGTGATTGAGAACAATATTCTGCACCCATTAGAGAAACGCAAAGCAAAACGTGTATTGTTAAGTGCCTATAGTAGTGGTGAGGAACCATTTTATTCCAGGGAGGCTTCCCTTAGATGCACTGGTCCCTCTCTGTACATACTGTGGTTTCGATCAGAGCACTTCTCAAACAACCCTGAAGCCTCCTGATGCTCTTCCCGTGGGACAGGTAAATGTTTTAAATCCATTAACAGAACAGGCCACCCAAAGCTACGTAACTTTATGGATGTGACAGGAGCGAACCTGGAAATAGACTCAGTACTTTGACTTTCTTTTTACTCCTTCTCTTCCACTGGAGACTTCGTTTAGCCCAGGGCTGGTCTCCTTTTTTATGAGAAGAGCGGCTGAGTCATTTTTTTTAACATATTGACTACTGAAAACCTCCCCTTACGCAAGCTTTCTGTCCCTTTACACTCCTAAACCTCCTATAACTCGGTGCTGGGCACAGCCCCCACCTTGGTTTATCAGGCAGCTCACAGAAACACCCCCTTTGTAAATACAAGGGAGTTTTCTGTTCGGCCTCAGGTTGATCAAGCGAACCCCCAGCAGTTTCTGTTCAGCTGTCCCTGCGGCGCAGCGCGTCCGTCGTGCAGAGGGATTGCTGCCCTGCGCCGCCTTGCACGGCAGGCAGACAGGCAGCAGTGCTGTGGCCGGGGGCTTGACGCTCGCAGCCCGACGCACGGGGTGTTTCTGCTGGACGTCCATGGGAGATGCAAAGCACGGCCGGCCTCTGAGCACGGCAGGAAAAAATGAGTCCAACAAATATTACTGGGAACGGATTTCCTAGGGGAGGGGAGAAAAGAGGTAAGGCTCAGGTAAACGCAGACCCCTCCTGGTAGCGATCTGTGATGTTTTGTGATCTGTGATGGGTGACTGGCGAAGGCAGGGTGCCCACAGGGCTGTGTGCTGCCACCAGCACCCTGTGTTGACACCACAGCTAGAAACAGCCCCCTTTGTTTTACACCGATTTCAGTAGGATGCTGTCAGCTACCTGCTGAAGAAAGCTCCAGTTTTGGCTGCCACCTCCCCGGAGCCTGTGACCCCAGCGCTGGACACGGCACCCCTCAGCAGGCAGTTACTCTGTGCTGCAGCAACAGCCGGAATTATTTGTTTCACTGCCCTTGACGCGGTGGCAGGAAGAGGCCGGGACCCCACCGTGTCTGGGCCAGGATACGTGCGGTCTCTGTCCCGAAGAGATTTTAGTGTCACTATGGCAGACAGGCAAAGGGTGAGGGGACAGGAATAGCCAGTACAACGGCAGGAAACACCACGTAGGTTGATTTCAGTGATTCAGCACATATCTTCTATACAGCAGCCATGACTTAGTGACTAATGACGAAAGGAAGGGATAGCTCCTGGGACACGAGTCTCTGTCGTACCAGGTGCTCTGCAAACAGGCATGGATCTCGCTGTGCGTGTATATAGGCACAGGTACGGAGGCTGCTTCTGCCCTGCGTGTTGCACAGCAGCTCTGGACACACGAACTTTGGGAAGCAGGAGGAGAAGTTGCAGCTGGAAGCATAACGATGTGGTCCCTCCTGGCAGTGAGAACAGGAGATACCGCCTTTGCAGCCTGTCCTTCCTGTTCCTATGCTTTGTCATAAAACAGCCGGTGGGACTTCTCCCCCATGCCAGCCCTTGCCACGTGGACTGAGCAGCGATGTACGTGTTTACACCCATGTCTTTCAGCATTAAACCTCCTCTTAAAAACGCCCTGTAGCAGCTCAAGGCAGGCATCCCATGTAGCCTGGGGGCTGATTTACACCTCTTTGCACGTTGAACCTTGACTTACTCCGTCGCAAATTTAAGAGCAAGGTAGTGAAATTGTTCTGTGCTGGTAACGAATCGTTACTGAATTCAGCCCTGCAAGAGGGACATGGTTGGAAGTCATGCAGTACACAGTTTGATGCTGGGATTTGTTTGGATGTTGCCAAGCTGTCAACAACCCACCGCTGAGAGGGGTCATAGCCTGCTCACAGCGTTTAGGGTTTCATCTGGAGACAGACTGCTTTAAAACTTGGCTTTGGTGAACGTGCTTTGAAGTGGCAGTGTTTTGTGGCACGTCCCGGGGACAGCCAAGTCGGCCTGGACTGGAGGTGCTGTTACACGCCATTACACGTGTTGCTATACCCTTCCTTAGTGTAGCTCATGCTTTTCAGAGAAAAGTTATTTCGCCTTTCAGGGAATTTGAACACTAAAGCAACAGTAACTGCTTGGGGCACAGGCACACCATTACCCAAATCTAAGACAGGTGTGGTTGGTGATTTCTGTTATTTTTTTTTTCATGATGCCTTGTTTGTGGTAGAAACAGAAGGAAGATGAGAGAAAGTAAGAAAATATATTGAAGAAGAACACTCCCATAAAAAGCCAGAATAAGAACTTGGAGCTAACTGCAGACTTCAGAAGGGTGAATGGAAACAAAAACCAATTCATTTTCTGCTCCACTGGAGAAAAAGGGGTTTTGCACAGGCTTTTTGAAGATATAGGATTATGTGAGATATCTGATTTAATTACCATTTTTCCTCCTAGCAGAGCTTTGCCCAACCACTCAAGTAAATCAAGTATGATTGGTGCCAGTGAAGAGCAGGGCAACTTCTGGATGGCTAGGCTGGGAGCTTGTACCTCGTTAAACCGAGGCAGAGCAGGGGCAGCCGCCTCCGAGAAATCACCCAGAAGAAATGAAAGAATGCAGAATTTTGAACCTGACTGATCACTTGGGTTAAGCTGCCTAACACCGTTTCATTTCTCTACTGCACTTCTCCCTCCAGTAAAACTACTGGTGCCTCACATGCTATGGGTACTTCATCACAGCGGTGAACTTACTTATGTATCTTGGGAAGAATGAATCTCCCTTCTCTGCCGGGGTTCAGATACTTAATTCCTAAAGAGACATTCAGCCCCACAGCAGTAGACTCTCCTCTCATGGGCCAGTTCGCTCCTACTTGCATCAGACGAGGTTAAGAACAGTGTGAAAACGGTCTTGTGGGAAGCGCAGAACAAAAGAGGTTCTTATGCCTCTGTCACCTGTTCTCAGCAAGGATTGGAGTCCATCCAAGAGGAAATGTCAAGGAAATAGCTGTGCATTCAAGACTGGAGGCAAGGGTTGTGAGTAATCTGGAGTTTGCTAACTAAAAATAACATGTATTAAGCCTTTTAACTGGGAAGATGGGAGGAGAAAGGGGAACCACAAACCAGAAGCCTGTACACTGAGTTGCAATAGGGAGAAGTCAGGCAAGTTATGGGTGGAAAAAAAGAGAAAACGGAGAAAAAGAAATAATGTTCTTATTAAATAATAATTGGGCATAAATACAGGAATACTTAAAATAGGCCTGTTTCTCCAGAGAGTGATTGCTCAGTCTGTCTGAAATCTAAACCTTTTCAAGGTGTCTTGGTGGGTGTGAAGATGCTGGTATCCTTTTAACTACTGCTGGAGGGCAATGTGTGGCTCACTGGCTTGCGCCTGCAGGTCTGTGCAGAGCAAGAGGAGTTAATGTTTGCACAGGGATAAGTTTTTGTTCTGGTTCAGTGTTTACCAACTTGACTAACCAGGCACCGCTTTTGCTACCAGCAAGTAGCAAACTTAAATGCAGTCTTAAATGCAAATAAGAGCTTGGAAAGCCTGTTCATGATGTAAAAGGCAGTGACTGGAATTAAAACAGCATGATGGAGCCCGCAGCAGTGGCACCTCAGGCCCACAGGTATGTCTGATACCCTCAGGGAACTCTTTCACGGTTTGAGTTAAATTCAGCTAAATATATTTAAAGACTTCTTCTTGAAGGAAAAGAAAGTAAACAAATCCTTCAGTGCCTGTTTAACTGCTCCCAGCAGAACTGATTATTATTGCTTGCATTTATCTATTCCATACTGTCTTGTACTTTCTTTAACCATTTCTACTGCACAAAGTCAAGGTAAGACTCTCTGAGACCAGCAGGTGATGGCTCAAGCTCCCTGCAGAGGGAGAAAAAGGCTCGGAGAGGTGCAGGAACAGGAGAAATGAGCACTCTGTGTAATAACGGCATCCTTTGTTTTGTGAGCATATATTAGTGTGTAGTAGATCTGTTACCTGGCTCTTGTGCGTTGATTCTATGATGTAAGAAGAGTTGTTGAATATGACTTTTACTTTGCACCTGTTCAGGATGTGGCTTCTTTGCTGTCATGAATCATGATGTGTAAGGATGGTAAATGTGCCAATAAAAAGTCATTGCTTTACTGCAGAAGGGACAGGATTTGAAAGAACCAAGGCTGTGTGTGCCTGGGTTAATGGGGAGTGTTTGCAGAGGTCCCGTGCTGTGGCACTGCTGGCTCTGAAGCCTTCTCAGAGCTTTGGAGTTTAAGATCATTTGTGCAGGACTGTGCACAATTTGAAAGTTCAAACTGTAGATTATCCAGAGTGTGTTTGATCTTCTTCTAGATCATCTTTTAGTTATTCTGCATATAACAGCCTCTAGGGAAATAATATTTAATTAGAATACTAAAACATGGAAGCAACTGAATCAAACTTGTAAGGTCTCCTTCACCCCAGTTTCTGCTTCCCAAGAGGGGCCAAGGGTGGATACTTGGAATAAGGGTCTGTGAAACAGGTGTGAGCAAGTGACCCTACCCTCAGCAGTTTCATGCAGTTAGGAAGTTTATGAGCTGGGTGGATATCGGACCTTCTGTCAATAAGCTCCATAAATTTACCTGAAAACTCTTAGAATTCTTTAGTCTCAACAACTGTCCTTGCAATGTGTCTTATGATTTATGTGTCTCACTGAAGAACACTTCTGCTCATTTGTTTTAAACTTGTTGCCTGATAATGTCACTGAGTGCTCCCATTTTGTAGTCTGGGGACTGAAACTGAGAAACTCCTTCTCTATTAATCTCTCCATGTCACTCATTATTTCATAGCTCATTTCCAAACACTATTTCAGCTGCAGTTAGACAATACAGAAATTCCAGGTACCTCTCAAGAACAAGGTGCTCACATGAGGCCATGCTAATTGGGGATGAAGTCACCTTCCTGTTCATATGTGTTCCAAGAATGGATTATTTTTTCACCATCAGGCTTTATGCTGGACTAGATGTAAAATCTGGCAAAAACTTGTGTTCTTTGCTTTGATCATTCTGGCAGAAATGTGATAATGAACCCACACCTGATTAAAATCCAGCATGACTGTCAGGTGACCTAGCCATACACAGATCTGGTATTTATCATCTGGGAACCACCAGAACATTAGAACACCCTGTGAGGTCAGATCCAGTACCCATCTGGCACGGTGCTCTGTCTCCAGCAGTGGCACAAGGAGGTGATATTCATGGAGAGCACGTGAGCCTGGCCACTTTCTGCAACCCATTCCCCCCAGCATCCAGAACATTTTTATCATGAGTGTTAATAGATACATCACTGTCTGGTCTTTTTAGTATTTTTAGACCCGTTTCATCAATTGCATCCTTGTTCTAGTGTTGTGGGGTTTGCTGAATAACCAGCAGCTCTGCTTTCACCTTACTCACCAGCTTAAATCTATAAACTGTGATTCTATTCCCATTTAGTCATCCTTTCTCCAAATGAAGAGTCCAAGCTGTTTCAGTCTCTCATCAGGTGGCTTCTCTCACTCTTATACTGTACCTCCTCTAAACTCCCTTTTCCTTGGGATTTGGAGACCAGAGCTGCACACAGCATCTGAGATGTCAACCTGAAGTATTCTGTGATCCCACCTTATGGTCTTGGGTGGGTTCACCAACTCTTTAGAGGCAAAATAACACTCGCTGGCTTCTTCCCAGTCTCTCTCTTGATGACGCCCAGAACTGTATTGGCTTTTTTAACTGATGCTGCACATTGAGCTGCTGACTTCAGAGACCACCAGCAATGACTCCAGAACCATCTCCTTGAGTTTGATTGCCATCTCGTGCATGCCTTATTATTTTTACCGTACTGCATCACCTTAAAAACACAGGCTGTCATCTCTTTTTCAGGCCGAGTAGACTCTGCCAGGAGCCATTGCCCTCCTCTGATCACACTTGCCAGTGCTTTCTGCACGTTGCGGAGTTTTGAGTCCTTTTCAAGAGGAGGCAATTGGAGCAGCAAACAGTAGCCAAAATGCAGTAATTTAGTGGCATATGATGTTCCCTATCATATTTTTATCTCATTTCTTACACTTCCTAATGGCTGATTTCAGTTCTTCACTGCTGCAGTGCAATATACTGAAGTTTCACAAAGAATTATCCACAAAACCAGCAGAATTTCTTTCCTGAGTCGTAGTAGCTAATTTAGATCCTATTACTGAATGTACAGAATTAGCGTATAACTAACTTTGACCACCGTATTGTCATCTTGCAATTTTGTTTTCCTGTTGCTGATGAGATATTAATAGTTGAGACAAAACGTGAAATGCCAAGTGTCACACAAGTGTGAAACCCCCCAGGCTTCAGAACCGATACCTGTGTGTGTGCCACAGCTGATTTTTAAATAGCAGCTTGTCATACAGGGTTGTGTGTGATCGCCTTCTGGAGGAGTTGAAGCTTTTCCATTGCAAATCCTTGGACCTGTCAGAACGGAGGGACCAAGTGGGAAATCAGGAAAAATGGAAACTAGTTAAGACAGCTAGTGAGAGCTCTGGCCTGTGAAAGAACCACAGCAGAAATAACGGATTTTGGGATACAGGGAATGTCATTACTGAATCATGATAAAGTAGCTGACAATACACAGTATGAAGCAACCCTGCACTGGCAAAGGAGATAAATTAAATGAACAAATGGGAAAAATCTTCCCTGAGCTTCTGTAATCATGAGAAAAGAAAGCATGAAATGAACACATCATTAACCATTCATTAAGTGTTTCTTGCTTCCTATATGACTAACTGTATAGAAGTTATTTTATTCAGCCCTCTTTGACGACTAAGTATAATGCAATAAATTTCTTCTCCGGGACTTCATTTATTATCACAAATGAGATACTAGCTTAATAAAAATGTTTCTGAATTAACCAATTACGCTTGCATTATAGTTTTAGATTGATTAGGCTTTTTATTCTGAATCCCCATCTTTGTATTGTAATTATGTTTTATTCTTTGAAATGAGTGGTTTAAATTAGGAGATAATTTACATTTCCTTTCAATTTCCTTGACTGGTACACATTGTGGGAATGATAAAATGAGCCAAGAGTCTTATGTCTTTGCATTTAAAAAGGAAAGAGAAAACATTTTTATGACCTAGAGAATTAGGTTCTTTTTACTTGTGTTTATCTGATGAAAATTAGACCTAATCATGTGGAGATAATTATTCACCTAGTGCAATACTGTGTGATCTAGTGCAAAACTCTTTGGAAAATTAAGTTTTGTTGAAAGAGGCAGAATTTTCAGGAGCCGCAAAAATCTATAAACCGCTTTACAAAATGCAAATAACAAAATGCAAAGATACAGACCAACCTAACAAACTTTACATTCACGTGTGAGAAGGCTGAAGGCTGTTCTTCCTCTTTTTTCAGTTTCTAACACTTTCTCAGTCAAGTCTGTCACGGTACCCATAGCTCTACAGTCCTCAGGCACCAGAGCTGGCTCAGATCTGAGCTGCACAAACCTTCGATCACCCCTGAACTAAATCATTTTGATGGTTCCAAAAAGTTTGCTGAAACTGCTGCTTCCAGGGAGGAAGGGCCTTGGTGGGCCGGGCAGGGGAAGTGGGGCAGCTGCTCCAGTAAGGATTTTCTGCTCCCAGGAGCACACTGGCAGCTCACTCACCCTGTCTTTCTGAGGACTTTTGAATGGTCTCAGGAGAGGTCAGGTTGGATGGGGTTCTAAGCAACCTGACCTAGTTGAAGACATCCCTGCTCATTGCAGGGTGAGTGGACTAGATGACCTTTAAAGGATCCTCCCAACCCAAAATATTCTGATTCTAAAAGAGAATTTGTTTCTGTGTCTGCCCTCTGTGTTTCCACGGATCCCCAAATCTCACTCCCTGGTTTTGTTCCTCGGTGCCCACCAGGACCATACCTCACACACCAGCACTAGGGAAGGGCATCCCCAGGCTCATGGTTACCAAAATGGACCTTGACAAGCATCTCAGTCTAATGCAGGTTAATCCCAAGACTGGGTTTTGCTTGAACAAGAGGTAAAAAGCTGCCCTGAGAGGGGACCTTGTGGAAAGGCACAGAAGGTCCCTCCTTCAGCTACACATCCCTGTGTTTAGATGGGTCAGGTTGTTATTCTGACTTTATAACCAATGGAGAAGTGATTTTAGCCATCCTACAGTAAATGTCTAGAGTGAGTGAGAAAGCCTGCGCCCTAGAAGTGTCTCTCTGTCTCTGGATGATGCGTGACTATTCCCACTGCAAGAAGCTATTCTTCTCATACACAAATTCTCTGAGCATATGAACTTCTGGAAGGATTTTGGTGGAAGAAGATACTAAGTTTAAACAACGTGGAAAAACTCCAAGGAGATTCAGTATTTAGTAAGGTCACTTGTGTTCTCTTGCTGACAACTCTGAAGTGCTTTTTTGCCAGCTTTCCCTTAAATTAGACTGCAAATTGCAATTATCAGATGAGAACATTATGCAGTACAAGAAGTGATCATGAAGCCTCTGTGATGATGGGATGGCTTAAATGAAAAAGAAAGGGCATGAAAGGATTTTTTAGAAAGTTAACAAGCTGAAAAGCTGGAAGCTGCCATGGATAAATCTTGTTGAGAGGAGAATACAGTTTATGAGTGTTTTTCAAAGAGTATGAAAATTAAATCAGAGACCCAGTGAACCTGTGGCACTGATAATGGGAAATGAGCCATTTTATTTACCGATTTCTGGTGCAAATCCAACATGGTCTGAGTATAGTCAAATGCTGTGGTATGCCTGGTGTCCCACTCTTATTTGTTATTTATATTAGGGAAACCTCAATGAAACACAGCCAGAAGCTAGGGCCCACGTTGTCGCTGTACATATGCAGAAGAGAAAAAGTTGTTGTCCTTACTCCAGATTTTTTTTACAATCCCCATGTGGAAGGAGCTGGGAGACCTAGTCCTTCTTGAACTAAGCGATGTTCTTTTTCAGCTGAGATGGCTGATCGCTTCTAAACAAGGCACTTGCAATGGCAAATGTGTTGATAACCTGTAGGAACTCTTTCCTCCACTTTCTCTTCGGACATGAATTTGTTTTGTTGTACCTTAAATTAGCTTGTTGGACCCAGGAAGGAACAAAATCCTTATCTGTGTTTGTGCGTCGCATAGCATACGCGGAAAAAGTCTCACTCAAGTTTGTCAGTACTACCACAGTACTAAGAACCTCCAACCTCACCACTGGTCCAAGACAGATGAAAGACATTTTGTGCACCTCAAGTCTCCCCTGATTTTGCAGGTTCTTGCAGTGCTCATTTGTGCCTTGCTGACAGCCAGGAGGTCCTGTGGGGAACTTGGGAGACACTTTCTCATGACATCTTTGGGGCCTACGTAGAGGTGGCACACAGTTTTATGCCTGGCTAGGGATAACAGATGAGCGTGAATAACTTTGGGGACATTATCAAATCTGGTGAAGCTGCATGGAAGCCTAAAACTTTCCCTTCTTGGCAACATTTTCCTGTGAAAATTTTCACAATCTCAGGGAGAGGGGAAAGAGTAATTTTCAAATTTTCAGCAGTCAGTTGAATTTGTGTTGCAACTGTGGTGAAAATGAATATTCCTTGTGGAAATTTGAGGAAAGATTAGTTTGTTGTTTTTTTTTTCTTCAAAGAGAATAAACTTTCTATCACAAAAAGAGTATCCACAGAATATTTTTAAGAAGCCTAAATGGTTTTATTAATCATTGTGGATGTTACCCATATTTGGAGCACGTACACTGTCACTGGATGGCAAGCAGTTTATACATCAAAGTGGTGGAGTCTCTCTGTTGTGAGGGATTGATACGTTCAGTTCCCCAAAAACTTCATTTATTTACCTTAGACCTTTACAGAGAAGATTCTCTCTGGCAAATCCCATATATAACGAACACTGCCCTGCCATCTTGGCAAACAGCCCCGTGCTCTTCTCTTTTCACTTAGCTAGGCCTTGCAAGTGCCTTGTGCTGCTGCCTCAGATTGCTCCAGGGGAGGTTTAGATTGGATATTAGGAAAAATTTCTTCACTGAAAGAGTGGTCAGGCATTGGAACAGACTCTTCAGGGAGGTGGTGGAGTCATCATCCCTGGAGGTGTTCAAAGAGCGTGTAGATGTGGCACTTTGAGACATGGTTTAATAGACTTGGTGGTGTTGGATTGATGGTTGAACTTGATGATTCTAGAGGTCTTTTCCAACCTTAAAGATTCTATGATTCTATTATTCTCTCCAGTGCTTTTGAGCACCACTTCTCTTCGTGGCCACAGCTGCTCTTGGCCGAGGTAACTGGTGGGGCCAGGGGTGCAGGAATGCTCAGGTGCACCCTGATGCCTCTCTGTGCCAGAATCTCTGGCAGACTATAAAACTGAGATTGAAATTTGGTTTGCTTCAAAGATAAATTTTGCTGTTGGCACCTGCAGAGTCATCTCAAGCTTGGCTGTTTCTCCTTTTGTTACTCTGTGGCACCTTCCGCAGTGCTGTTGTTGAAGGCTTTTGGTTTTGTGTAAAAGTAAAAATCATGGAAGATGTCCCAGTCTGCACATTAGGTTTGATTAATGACCATTGCCTCTAGTTGCCTTCTGACTCCTGATTTTTTTGAGCCATTTTTTTGTCTTGGTTCTATATTTCTGGCCATACAGACCAGGTTTTGGAATTCTTTGGCACACAGTTGTGCATTTTCTGTGGCAGTGCCCAGCATTGCTAACATCCCTCTTGGGCCTGGCCAGTGAACTTCATTTGCTTGCTCTGAATACAACTTTTAAAAGTTATCAGCTTCCCTTTCCAGTTTGCCGTAACTTTTCTTCCATGCACCTTGAGTTTGCAGGTGATTTCAGATGTTTGAGCTTTGATTGCTATCAGGTTTGCACAGCTTGTAGGTGCCTGCTTGTTTGGGCTAGTTGGGCTGTGCACACCTCCAGGTAAGGTTTTCTTCCTACAGCAATTTAGGCAGACAAGTTTTCTGATGATAGGGGAAAAACTGTGCTTTCAACCCTCTCCAAAATCTTGGGTTGAAAGAGGCTCTCTGGGCATGGCTTTAACACAGAAAATGGTGTTTCTCTTCCACGTTGCTGAGAGTGGATGCTGTGCTGAGCCCTGCTCAGGGGCAAGGAGGAGAAGTCCCCTCTTCATCCCACAGCTTTTCTTCTCTGCAGTATCAGCTCCTGCCTCCGCTCTAGGGTATGAGTCGGAGCGGTAGGTCAGGTGTGAATTGGAGACTGTTAAAGCTGTTATCCTTGTAGTCATGCTTTGTTCTGCACTTGGAAAATGCTGGAACAGCATCAGTATCCTATTCCAGGACCGCTGCTCCCGGACCCTGACATAGGGCAAACAAAGAGTTTGGTGGGATGAAGCTGGCTGGCAAGAAGGAGAGGGACTGGTGGCCCTTCTCTTGCTTTCTTTGGACTGGACTATGGGAGGAAAAAGTAGACCCTTTGTTGAGGGGAAAAATACTGTATGACCTCTGTAGAGATATTTCTTTTCATCCCCCTCTTTAAAACCAACTCTACAAAATGCAACTGCTCTTTCTCTCTCTCTACTCACTGAAGAGCTGAAGGACAAACTGAAAAATAAAATACAAATAAATATAAAATAAAAAATATAAAAATATAAAATAAAATACAAAAATGCGAAACAGCACAAAACTCTGAGCAACAAACCCAGGCTTGTGCTGTTGCTGGAAGACGTGCTTTGTCTTAGCTTGGCAGCTGTATTGCCTGCTACCTTGGGGCCATGGGACGTTTGCCATCAGTTTCCCAAAAAGCAGGACTGCACCCTGTGTCCTTGCTGAATGTCTTGTTGTGTTTTATCTGTGATGGCAACCAGCTCGGGGCCATTCTGTCCTGCCTGCACCTCACCCCACAAACCCACCTCGTTCCTGAATGACTATGGTAGGCTGCTGGTGAGGAATTGTGACTAAAACTGGCCACAAGGGATAAAGAAGCCCTAACAAGGCCATGGAGCCACTTTAGTCAGGCACGATCTCAAAAATTACCTGAGCAAGCTTTAACTGGGTTAGTTTTAAGATGAATCAATTCCCTAATCCAGTACAGGAAGAAGTGGGAGGCAGAAGCCCCATGGAGCGGTAGCTGGGGTTGATGCTGGGCTGAAACATCTCTGTAACACAGCTTGAGGAGAAACCCTTGTCCAGTCCTGTTCATGGCTTTGCTGCTGGAAGAGAGTGAGAACTAGAAAAATTTGTTTTATATGTGGTGCCCTCACCAAAAAAGTTTACACAAATGCTTTCATGTTTAGCTCTATTCACTGGAAAACTGCTTTTGACCTGGAACCTGTGCTTTATGAGAGGATTTTATCTCTGGTCTTGTCACAGGCATAAGAATTACATGTAAGGGAAATAAGTGGAATTGGAAATTTATCTTGTATTTCCTTTCTTTGTCTCTTCTTGCTGCTTAGTCTGAAAAGAGGTTTTGACCCTTCTCTCAGTACATTTGCCTGTACATGACCAAATTTTAAAAATCAACAAAATGAGATGATGTATAAACCCAGATCTTTCTTCTGTTGCTTTCAATAAAAGGAAAACCAGAATATAATGATCTCATTTGGAAATCAAAACTCCCTCTCAGGAGCTCCTTGAGTTAAATTTGAGTCCAGCACTTGAATCTATTGCACTGATGACTTTTCTTTACTTTTTCAGAAAGGGCCTGTTTGCTGGCATGAAGCTGAAGAAGAAGAAAAAAGGCGAGAAAGGGTTGACTATTGCAAACAAAGATGTACTGGGTAAGGTCTCATAAGTCAATATTGAAACTGGGAAGAGCAGGTGGGGGATTATGTTACATCTAATCTTGTGAACTCATTTGAATAGTGTCTTAGGGCTCAGTATTGATAAAACGGGCAGTAAAGTCCTTATCACTCCCAAGTAAACAGAGAGCTAATTTTTTTTTGCGTTAACTGTTTTGTTAAGTCCACTTTCACATCTGTGAGTTCAGAATTATGTATCTGGTAAAGTAAAACAAAAGTGTCAGCCTGAGTCTTACCATAGAGAGATGACACATTTTTGAAAGTTTTTTTCTACTTTAGAGATAGATAATTTATTACAGGTGTGTAATTCCTCCAGAATATCTGCTTCTTCCAGAAACTAAGAACACAACCTGAGTGGACTTTGATGGCTGGATGGGCTGGCTTGGTAAAATTGGGAGCTTTACTTAGTAGTAATTGTCCTCTTAAATGTACAGCAGTTATTTTATTTTATTTTTATTTTATTTTAAATTAAATTTAATTTCATATTTTAATAATTATTTTTTATTTTTAACAGATGTGGGTACATCCATAAGACATGTAGAGTCTCCTATTCCTTTTTCTTAACACACTATTGATTTCCAAGCTAAGGAGACATTCCCTTGCAGATCATGCCACTGTCATTTTTCTCCTGTCGCCACAGTCCTCCCTTTTACCTTCACCAAAACCTGTAGTTCAGCCACAACAAAGTCTTCACCTGTAGTTTTATTTTGAAATCCCTTGCCTCAAGTTTCATGGAATTTTTAGAACATGGACTACTATGTGTTTATTGCAGCCCTTGAATTACGTTGTAATAAACCAGTCATATGTGCCTTGACTCATTGTTGGGCAGAAACAGAATACATATTTCGTGCCATAAGAATTATTTAGCTAAAAGGCAGTACTTAAAAAAAATTTTCCTCTGGTCCTTACAGCAAGGGATTTGGGATTTTGGAGCAGAGAAAACTAAAGACCTTTAAATTTCTTATTAATTACAGATATGTTAGAGTTTATTTATCTTATCCTCCATAAAACATACCATGATCTACAAGATATACTGTACTGTAATTTGTTTCAATCCTTCATGTGAGCTTTAAAATCTCTGTTTATTTCAAAGGATGGTGTTTGAATCATTGGATAGGTTTGGGTCCTTATGTTGCATCTTCATCTATTTCATTAGTGTCATTCATTCACAGCAATCACTGGTTCTCTCTTGTCTCGGTTGGGATTTGGGCTTTGGAGAAGTATGCAGTGAGGAAACATGGTCACTCACTGAGCCATTTGCATTTTCTGTTACTGGATCCATACAGGGAAACAATTCCTGAAGGTTGGTTATACACAGCATACCTATGGTCATGGAGGGGGAAAAGGGATTCAGATGTTAAAATGTCAGGAAAATTGAGCTGTAAAGGGAAAGAAGCATCACAAACAGTTTACATCTCAACAGAATCGACATGGAACTCACAAAAAGAGGTCCAGGCAGGGCGTCATGCTGGCACAAGCCTGTGGCCCAACTAGGGGGAAGTTTTATCTTCTTTAGCCTCAGAACAAACAATACAGAGTACTACAAGCCCATAATCAAACAGCATGCTCTAGAGTAAATAGGGTTTAGGGCGTAGTCATGGGAACTTGGTGCTACAGATGCAAAACTATGGACAGATGCCTTTGCATCAAGGCCTGAAAATCGGGTTATGTCCACATGGATACAGAGACAAGTTCACCCTCCCTGTGTTGTGAGGAGATTGGACAAGAGGGAGAGGGGCAGTTGGAGAGCATATAAGTTATACGAGATTGTCAGTGGAGGAACCTTCATGGTGCTGGCTCATACCTGGCTGCCTTGCAACACAAGCAAAAGTTGTGTCTGTCTATAATTTTCTGGTGGTTTGCCTTGGAGTAGGAGCTTGTGGAAGCTAGCTGAAAAAGGAACATTCAGACCTGATGAGAGCCATCCAAGTGAGTTTTACTGTAGAAAGGATGGTCCTTTGCTACCTCACGAGTTTCTAAATATCCCTCAAGTCGCCATACCTTTGTGAAGAGACAACGAAGCACTATTACAATCCTTTGTCTAGTTTTGTAGTGGGAGCACAGTGCCATAAAGTACTTGAAATAAATGCACTTAGGTGTGTTTCCTTTCATTTGAAGCAGATATGACTTTGTAAGGTCACCTAAGGCCCTAGCGATTGCTGGGCAAGTCATCTTTACTGTTGCAGGTACCACCTGACAGCTTTTAGACCAGAAATAACTCATATCCACAGTCACTGAATATTTCTTGTTTATAAATGTGATTATTGGAATGAACTACAGCCACTCAAATTTTAAACTTTCACCTAAAACACACAGCTCCCTTCCCAAGGCAGGTATTCAACACAGATGTGCTCAGCAAGGAGCAGAGATGCTGTCAGACCAGCAGAACAAAGCAGAGCAGTGGGAAGGGCTTATGTGGCCAAATGTAGATGTCTACATCTGAGTTAGTTGCTGAAATCCTCTTAATGGCCAGGAAGAAAAATAAGCACTTCTGGAAGCAATTTGTCTCACCTGAGTGTAGCTTTGTACAGGACAGCCCATGAATCATGCTCTTCAAGTCTCTTTTTCTGTCCTTGATTTTCCAGTTCATCATCTCTGCAAAAAGGAAAGGTGAGAAATGATTTCTAAGCTAGGCTCCACTTTGGTCGCTTGGAAGTGTGTCAGGCTGTTACGACGAACCATGAATGGCAGACTCACTGCAGCAAAGCAGTACGTGCAAAACCAGCAATAACCTCTCCCACTGTCTTTTTAGCAAATGGCAGATGGGGTAGTCAGATGTGACTCGTGTCAACGTGCCTGTTGTGGGTGCACATGAGGTGAAGAGAGCAGCTACAGTCACAATTTATACGGCATATGATTTTGCACAGGAGGGGAGCTGCTGCCCTAATCAGTGCTGCTCAACACAAACCAGTATTCTATCTCTAATTGTGATACCCAAATAAATAAAATATTCTGTGCACGCTGATGTATTCACTGCTCTGCTCCAAGTCAGCTTTTTGCTAAGAGTAATTAGAGGTGGGTTTTACTTCCTTGATTGTTTTCTTCATCAGGTGATCATGAAGAAAGTACAAATCTTCACCATGACACTCTTGGAAGACAAGAGGAGGGAGAGGAAGACCTAATGAACAGCAGTGAACTATCTAATATTTTTGGATCCTTAAGTCCAAAGAGGAAAAGGTGCTCGTGGGCGTACCTTACCTAACATCCCTCCAAACACTCGTTCTATCCTTCCCAGGAATGGCATGCCCTAGGACAATACCTCTGCTGACAGAAAATCCGTTTGTTGACAGCAGTGATCCCTTCACTCCTGCTCTTCCACATGACAGAGTGGGATGTACTTGTCAGCAAAATATTATCAGCTCAAGACAAATTGTCACCAGATGCTATCCAGTGTAGGGAGAGATTGAAATGCATGCTGAGAGTGCCTCAGCTGTGCTAACGAACTCTGCTAATGAAAATGAGCCAAAGGGGACAGCAGTCTGTATAGCCAAGAGCTTGTGTAGTTGTTTTTTTCATACAGGGGAGGAACGGAGTCAGGTTTGATGGGATCAACAAGTGAAATCATCCCCATGCATGGCAGGGAGCTGCACTGGCCTGTGTGGATGCAAAACATTTCCCTGTTACTAAGTACATGAGAAAGACAGAGATGGTCTCTGCTGATGAAATCAAGCCTAGCAGTTCACAACAAAGCTACCTGCCATAAACAATGCTTGCTTAATGATGATAAGTCTTTTCAACTTGTGTCCAAGTATCAGCTCTTGCCTAGAGATGCCTAATGACCTGTTTTGTCATTTAAACAGGGCAAAGCTGGTGATGAGAATTCACGAAGAGGAGATGAAATCCCAGAACTACCAGGTGAGCAGGGGGTGATGGTCCTTATGCGCCTGTGAAATCCCCAGGCCGTCTGGACCTGAGTCCAGAAGTGCACACTGTGTGCTTGTGCCCCACAGATTGCCATCACCATCATCGAGGCCAGGCAGCTGGTGGGTGAGAACATCGACCCTGTGGTGATCATCGAGATAGGTGATGAGAAGAAGCAAACAACAGTAAAGGAAGGCACAATTGCCCCTTTCTACAATGAGGTAGGTGCTTTTACTTGAAGAAGGTAGCCTTCATCACTTGATAGCTCAAAAGGAGATGACCTACATCTGTAGTATCTGCAGTCTGGGCAGGGAGGTCTGTCCAGGAGCTGTTTGAGTTTCAAGCTTGGCCAAGCACCAGAAATAACTCACTTGGGTTTAGCTCTGTTTGCACTTTCTCTTCTCAAGCTCTGTCCATCCTGTTCCCCATCCCTCTTTCACATCCTGCCCTACTACCACTGTGTCTGCATTTTTTCAAATGATCCATTTGAGAGCTTTGTTTAAACTTCCCCCCCAACCTCCCTTTTCTACCATTTCACTGTTTCAGCTTTTCCTTGACATGTATTTGTCTCAGCTGGTGACAAATGAGACCAAACCAACTCCCAAAACCAACCGGTCCTTTCAGTTTCCCTGTGCCTCCTAGAATCCTAGAACCATTTAGGTTGGAAACGACCTTTAAGATCCTCAAGTCCAACCGTTCTCCTAACACTGCCACCTCCACCACTAAACCATGTCCCGAAGCACCACATTTACAGGTCTTTTCAGTACCTCCAGGGGTGGTGACTCAACCACTGCCCTGGGCAGCCTGTCTGTTTTGACAGTACGCTCTGATGAGGAGCGAGGGCCATGGGCATTTGGGAAGGGCAGTGCTGTGCAGCCATGCATGGAGGAACGTAGAAAACAGGCCTGGGCCATGGCAGCCACAAGCCAGGGAGCCGGGAAGGGATTTTGCTGCATCCACCACCGCCTCCCCAGCATCTCCAGTGTCTCAGCGAGGCTCTGTGCTGTAACCCGAAAAGCTAAACCATGCTGCTGACAGAGCTGGCTACCAGCACTGGGATGATCCTGATCTGCTGTCCCCTTTTCCCACAGTACTTTGTGTTTGATTTCGTTGGACCGCAGGTGTTCCTGTTCGACAAAATAATCAACATCTCTGTAAGTATATAGGAAAGCTTAGCACGGTGAGTAAAAGTCATTGTTGTTTGTGTCACTTTGGCTCTGAATTATTTTCTTGATGTAATTAAAAAGAGAAACAATTTCAGTTACCAAGAGTGCTATAAAGTCAGCATGAAGTATAGGAAATAGGAAGGTTAGGGGAGAGGAAAAGGAGGAAAGGGCAGCTGGCAATGATTTGAAGGAACATAAACCTAAAGAAAGATTAAGTGTGCGATTTCAGGGATGCTCATTGCCGGCTTGGCAATCTGCGAGGTAGAATGAGAAAATTCAGCTTAGTTAACCTTTGTCAGAGTTGTCTTCATCCCTCGAATTTTTCAGCTGCCACTTGTTTCAAATGACTGAGTTGAAACTTGTGGCTTATCTCACATCCTCACATACAGCAGTTTCTAACTGAACTATGTAGGTACCTTATCCTCAGCAGAGGCTCTTGGGCTGTCCAGGAGTGGCAGTGGCTGGTTGCTGTTAACATCGGACTGGGGTCCAAGTGTTCAGTGCTGCTCCTGCTGCTTGCTGCAACTAAAATCCTGGCAAAGCTATGTGACATCTCAGAACAGTCTTGATAGAAGACATACATGGTCTTCGACTTGGGACATTAGATAATGATTTGCAGTTTGGAAGACCAAGTCTATGGACTATTCTCTTACCTGAGGGTCCTGAGGTTCATCACCACATATAGCAAAGCTGCTAAGGAATTAAGGAAGATCTTATGGGACTCTGAACAGTACTGTATTTGTATTACTTAGAAATATCACAACCTGTGCCCTTCATGAACTGGTTTTTTTGTGTTTCTACTGTCAAAAGTCCCATCACTTGGCCAGAGAAATGAGCAGTGAGTTGTTACCCCAGGAAAAGTTCTTTTTTCCCTGCAGTGCTTTGTTCATTCAAAAAAAGTACACCAGGAAAGGTTTTGTCGTGGTTGTGCTTGACAGAGACAGACAGTGGTCAGGAGCTATAGGAAACATCTATTTAAAACCTTTCAGAGATGTTCACCGTGTGCCTGCTTTGCTGAGCTGCTGACAAAGTGACTTTTCCCAGCTACAGAAATACAGTGTTCATTTACACATGGCTAGCTGGACAATTAGGTTTGCAATGATGGTAGTAAATCAACAGTCTGAATCCCAAGCTCCAGTTCAAATCTACTATATCACATGCACAGCTCAGATATATGAAATTCATGCCTACATAAGGTATCTGCAGATCTGACCTCCACTTATCCCTGAGGAAAAAGTTTATACAGGCTGTCAATGGCCCACCTTTTGCATGGGAGTAGATACCATCTCACTGTTATGACTTATACCACAGTGTATGGCCCCTATGTGTGTTTCTGGCACGGCTAGTATCAGCACAGGCACCGACTCTTGTGAGATACCTCTGCTTGGGGATGTGTAATAATTTCTCTCCAAGATATAACCAATCTCTCCAATCTCACATTCTTTTGATAAGGATTTCATGTAGCCAGTGGTGGAGGGGAGAGTGCCAGCTTTCTGAGTGTGCTGGGGAAATGTGTCACCATTATCTAAGTAATTTCATCAGGCTCAGCAAACTTACTTGATTTATAGCTGGTGAAGGTGCAACTCTAAGAAATTAAATGTCTTCTAGAAAAAAATGACTTAAAAAAAACCCCAAAACAAACCAACAAACTAACCCAGCACAATGTTCATGTATGCTACTGAGAACGGAGATTCATTACCTTGCAGCATAGTTTTGGAGCATGCAATATATCAGGGGAATATTAAAAAAGAGGAAATACGTGTGCAGGGAGTGAAGGAAACCCTGTAGGGTGGAAAGTTTCACAGCACTTGCTTAGCATGAATCTCACTTAAGGAGAAACAAAGATTGACAGCCTCCATTACCAGCAATCATTCATGCACTGAATTTGCTTAATCTGTGAAAATGAACTCATCTGCTTATGGAAGCTCAAGTTAAAAAAAGTTTAGTGCTGTTCTCCATCAGCTCAACAGTTAGTCTAGCTGTATTCAAACCCTGCATTTGAGGGGAGAATGAGATTTCAGTTTCTCAGCATCTGCTAGCTAGTAGATTTTTTTCTTCATTAATATCCTCCGGTGCATTCCAGCAACCTTGCAGTAATGCCACAGGAAAACTGAGATGCCCCTTTCATGCTAAACCTGTTATCTCCAGCACTGAAATACTCACCGGTTTAACCGTGTGCATGCTTGTCCTCGGTCAGAAAATGGGAAGAAAATCCTTCAGTTGTCTATAGAGTCAATCAAGTGTGAAAAGCCAGAAACCTTTAATTAGGTATGTAGATGTGATGGTTCCTCTCAGAGTAGACAAGAGGTGTTTGTCACACGCTTCCTGTTTACCTGCTTTGTTACATTAGAAAAAATACGGTTGAAAAAAAAGTATGGAGAAAGATGCAGAGTGTTTAATAGAAGCAGTGAGTTATTTCCTCAGCAGTTGAAAGGAAGGTGTACTACAGGGAGTGGAACCCCCCGTCGTTTCAGTGGGAACAGGGGGCACCTGTTTACCCAAGGACATCACATTTCACACAGCAAATCTAAAGGACAGAGAAGTGAGGTCTGCACATTTAATGCTCTCTGAACAGCCTGTCATGCCCTGGAGAGAAAATGCAAAGAGCAATGAGACACCACCACCACATACCCTTCTGGCTCTTGTAGAAACTCTGGGGTTGGGGTTTTTTTGTTGATTTTTTTGGGTTTGGTTTTGTGGAGGTTTTTTTGGCTACAAAAAGGCTA